>PVIJ01006682.1:0-89627 GCA_004024925.1 Scalopus aquaticus
CTGCGGGGAGGACCCAGTGTGACCTCTGAGAAGTGATTCCCAGGACACATTGTGAAGGAGTGAGGGGGTGGGGGGGCACAGGCAACTAAAGTACAAAAAATACATAGTTTGTTACCGTTTGTGTAATTTTAAAAAGGAGGGATAATATCTACTTACTTTTGCAAAACAAACACAAGACAGATAAACCAGGAGCCAATGCAAATGGTTATATCCAGATATCCAGGAGGTGGAGGGTGGCATTAAAATTGGACAGGCTGATGTGGGGGAGGGAAACAGCACCTTAGGAGTATTCCTGTTTGTATGGTTTTCAAACCCTGCTAATGGCTACTAAATTTGACAACAAAAATTAAATCAACAAAGGTGCAGAGAAAATCTCTAAGAGAAAACATAAATAGGAAACAGATAAGCCGCAGCAGATGTGAAAGGCCTGACAATGAAAACTGCAAGAAGTTCTTAAAAGATATAGTTAATGACATAGGCAAGGGAAAGATGTGGGTGGGGAGAATCAGTATAATTAAAATGAGTATTTTACCAAAAGGATATATAAATTTAATGGAATCCCTATGAAAACGCCAATGATATTCCTCAAAGAAATGGACCAAAAAATTTAAATTTATATGAAACCATAGAAGGCCTTAAATAGTGAAAGTAATCCTGAAGAAAAAGGAGAGAAATGGAGGCCTCATTAATGGACTTTATACCCTAAAACAGCAGTAATTAAAGCAATATGGTACTAGAATAAAAAGACACATTCATCAATGGAACAGAATCAAAGAGCGGAAATAAATCCATGTAGATATCAATACAGAATTCACGGCCAAGGAGGCCCCAGCCATAGAATAAGGCAAGGGGAGTCTCTTTAACAAATGGTGCTGGAAATAAAATTAAATAAATAAAATAAACCACCTGTATGGCAAGGATTTGTTATCATTAAGCTTTGCTATGTTTACATTTCAAAGTCTATTTAAAGTCATGTAACTGAAATGCAAGCTGAATCTCCCTTTGTTTTGTTTTTTAAATTGTTACTCTTTATTTTTTGTTTTTTAAAGATTTATTTATTTATGCGTGCAAGCTGGGGTGTAGACCAGAGGTGTGGGGTGATGAGAGGATTCACCAGAGACAGAGTGGGGAGCAGAACAGGCAGATCGACCAAAATACACTGCTGAGGGGAGCGGCGGGTGAGGCAGGAGAGGTCTGCTGCGCCATGGGGAAGCTCCCTGGCTGAGGATTGAACTCGTGTTGCAGTGGCTCTGGATAGCTTCATAGTGCTGTGCTTAACCTGCTGCACCACAAGGGAGGCCCTGAAGCTCCCTTTGGCTAAATAAATTCATCAGCTGCAAGGCACCGAGCTCAAAATTTCAGAAAGTTCACAGCAAGTAAATTTTAAACTGGGATTTTAATTATTCAGCTCCTAAAACAGAAATAAAGTCATACATTTTGAACTGTTTGCCAAAAGTCCTAATTGTGCTTACTAAGAAAATTGCTTTGATGTGTGCTCTAAAACAGAATCTAATCAAATAATTACTAAACTACAGTATCTATCTTTTTTGTCTGAGGTTAAATAGAAAAGCCAAGAACTTTAACTTAAAAATATTGATGCTAGGAAGACGGGATGGTCACCTGGAGAAGAGAAATTGGATCACTCTCCAGCTCCATGCACAAAATAAACTCATAGGGCCTCCCTGGTGGCGCCGGAGTTAAGTCACAGAGCTATCAAGCTATCGCCAGCCTCTGTGGCCTGAGTTCAAGCTGACCCACATGGCACAGCAGACCTCTCCTGTCTCGCCCGCTGCTCCCCTCAGCAGTGTATTTCAGTCAATATGCCAGTTCTGCTCCCCACTCTGTCTCTGGTGAATCCTCTCACCCCCTCACCTCTGGCCTACACCCCAGTTCTTGTAAGCATAAATCAATCTTTTAAAAAAAACACCTAAAAGTGGAAACACCATATGACTCAGCAGTCCCTCTCTTGTGCATCTATCTGAAGAACATGAAACCATCAGCTCAAAAAATTGTATGTTCTACAATGTCTACTGTAGCGTCATTTACAATAGTGAGGTCATGGGTACAACCTAAGGGCCCCCCTAGACAGAGGCCTGGATGAAGAAGAAGTGGAATATCCACACAATGGAATACTGGTCAGTCATAAGGAAAGATGACATGTTGAAATTTATAGCAAAATGGAAGGAGTTCGAGGGAATTGTGTGTAATAAAAAAATCAGTAAAGGCAAATATTAGAAAATTACACAGTGGATAATTTGACTAGGTAAAATACTTTTAAAACTAGCAGACCTTAATTTTTGAGGCTAAGAGGGAAGGGGAAGAAAGGGTCAAAGTGGTATAAGGGATGGTTGTGGCAAAAGAAAATAAATTTTAGAAATCACACAAGTGAAAGTAAAGAAAAAATCTATAGGGGAGAAGATTCTATGAAACTCAAAGATGAATCCATGAAAGGTACAGAGCAAGGAAAAGGAAGATCCAGCTCTCGGAGATGGAGGAGATGGGGGGAAAGAAGGAGAAGAAAAATAAACAAAGCTGTATTTCAAGTGCACAGCACAACCACACAGAAATAGGAAAGGACCAACCTGTGCAACCTCTGAACGCGCACTACCTCCAAAGACAGGAACTGGGGAGAGATGCTGAGCCTCATTTAGCTCGCTTTCGGGAGCGCAGGGTGTAGTGATTCTGAAACTAACATGTGCATTATGGAACTGAGAAAAGGACGTTGCTTACCAGTGTTTGGTCAATGAGAGGTCACAGATACAAGAGGGTCCCAACAGCCTGCACCGTGGGGCCCGGGGGTGTCGCAGCTGCACCACCCAGGTTATCTCCCTCTGTGATGTTCTCACAGGGACAGAATTGCCCGAGGAGACAGTTCTCAGGACACGGCCCCGCAGGGCAGCGACATAGCCATGCATCGAAGTTACTGGTAACCAGGAGCTTCACGGGGGAGAAGGAGAGAGGTTGGAAAGGGGAACAGGAGAATGCACCGCATACTCCAGCAGGGATGGAGTAGGGTTCAAAGTGTCAGTGTGCACTTGTGGTTTTAAACAAAAGTCGACTTCCTAACCCGACCATTGAGACTACCTCACAGCAGCTGCACGCTGAATCTCCCGTGGCTTCTTAATATCACCTCTTCCCAGAAAAGGGAAAATGAAAGGATTCATGGTTCCTGGGAGAAAAGGCTGATGTGGTGAACCTAGAAGCACTCTGAGAAGGACCTGTCAGAGAGACACAACAGTCACACACAGTAGGGCAGCAGCTGGTCCAACCTGGAATCATTTGAAGCCAACAACAAATGACCAAAACCATAGAGACAGGAGGTAGATGGTGGTGCCAGGGGCTGGGGGAGGGGAGGGGAGTTAGTGTTGATGGGGACAAAGTTCCAATTTGGCAAGATGAGAAAGTTCTGAGAGGAAGGCTGCACAACGCTATGAATGTATTAACACTGCTGAACCATACACTCAAAAGGGTAAGTGGTACTTGTAATTTATCACAACACAAAAATTAGGAAAAAGAATGATCTTGTCATGTGATCCAACCATTCTACTCTTAGGCTCAATCACAGTTAGAAAAACCATCATTCTAGGGCTTCCCTGGTGGCGCAATGGGTTAAGCACAGCATTATGAAGCTATCCGCAGCCACTGCAGCAGGAGTTCGATCCCCGGCCAGGGAGCTTCCCACAAGGCACAGCAGACCTCTCCTGTCTTGCCCACTGCTCCCATCAGCAGTGGATTTCAGGAGATCCGCCTGTTCTGCTCCCCTCTCTATCTCTGCTGAATCCTTACCCCCCACACCTCTGGCCTGCACCCCAGCTCTTGTATGTATAAATAAATAAATCTTAAAAAAAAAGAAAGAAAGAAAAACCATCATTCTATAACCATTGTAGCATGAATTGGTCCATGAAATGATGCAAATAAGATTCATCGATAGATGTGAAAATGATTGGGTGGGAGGCTTTGGGGGTCAGGGTATTTACAAAATCTCAAAGTATCCTCCTTCAGGTGATTTATGAACTACAAAGAGAAAAACATCCTACTTTGGAAACCTGGTGAATATCACCTTAACCGAGGGTGCCAAGCTAACATCGCCAGGATGCTAGCACCAGGCCACATGCCAAGGACAATCGCTTCCATGGTGCTCCTGCCAAAAGTATATGTCCTGCATCCGTGAGGCTCCAATTCATGGACTCTTGCTGAGGACAGACCGTGAAATCACTGGCCCCAGTGCGCGGGCACCTGTGGTTACAGAAAGGAAGGGTTTGTTCATAGGAAACGCAAGGGTTTGCAAGACAGGTACATAATAGCTCCAGTTATTTAGTGAATTTACAATCAAGAATAAGACTGTGTATATTCTACATAGAACATATCCTACATTTTTAGGTTATGTTTATACAGGGATAGTAAAAGTTTAGCCTGAACACCCAGTTCTGGAGTTGGCAATTTTTTCTGTAAAAGGCCTAAGAGTAAATATTTTCAGCTTTTCGAACAAGACCGTCTCTGTCGAAACCTCTCAGCTGAGCCACCAGGGATGAAATGTAAATGAACAGCGCGGCTGTGTGTGAAGGAAGCTTGATTTACAAGAACGGCGCAGAGCAGGGAACCCGTGGCGCCCCAATGTAGATGAAGCATAGATGGGAGCTCATGGGGAGCGTTTTGCAACTTCTGTAGGGTTGAATGTTTTCAAAATGAAAAGAGCAGTGAAGAAAATCTGAATTTCCTAATTTTGTGGGCTAAGCATCATCACCATGGAAAGGAAGCAAGCTCCCTGGAGGAACAGCTGGAGCCAGGCTGGGGCAGGGAAGCTGGAGGACGAGGCCAGAGCACCCACCAGAAGCTGTGGACTCTTAAGAGCCCTCGAGTCGTACAAGCACATTTAGGAGCGCGCTGGCCAGAGATGGAGCTGGTGTGTGGAAAGCATAACATCTGTCTGGACACACATCACTGGCCAACATCTGTGAATGAGTTCACAGGGACATGAAAGAGAAAAGTCTCTGTCTTTAGTGGAGACTGAGGAATCAATTCTTTATTCTGAAAGCTACTAAATAGTAGGTAAGAATCAGGCAGTGGTCCTGCCCTCCCTGCATTCTTTATTTCTGGGAAACCAATTACTTCATGGGGAGTGGTTTTTTTTTTTTAAGATTTATTTATTTATGCATTCAAGATGTGGGGTGCAGGCCAGAGGTGGGGGGGCATTGAGAGGATTCACCAGAGGCAGAGTGGGGAGCAGAACAGGCGGATCCACTGAAATATATTGCTGAGGGGAGCAATGGGCGAGGCAGAAGAGTCTGCTGCCCCATGTGGGAAGCTCCCTGGCCAGGGATCGAACTCGTGCTGCAGTGGCTATGATAGCTTCATAGTGCTGAGACGCAACCCCTTGTGGCAACAGGGAGGCCTGGGAGAGGTTTTTTAAATCACATTAAATTTTTTAAATTATTTTCAATTTTATTAAAATATATATTACATAACATTTACCATGTTAATCATGGTTAAGTCCAGGCTCAGGCATATTAGCCCATTCACACCGTTGTGCGACCCTCTCCATCCTCCATCCCCAGAGCTTTTGTGTCTTCCCCAACTGAAACTCCACCCTCACTAAACACTAACTCTCTTCCCCCTCCCCCAGCCACTGGCACCACCATCTCCCTCCTGTCTCTGCGGCCGTGACTCCTCTAGGGCCCTCCTGCGAGTGGGTCACACAGGATTTATCCTTTTGAGTCTGGCTTATTTCACTGAGCATCGTGTCCTCGAGGCCCATCCATGCTGTGGCTGTGTTAGCATGTCCTTTTTTAAGGCTGAATAATATTCTATAGTGTGCATGGGCCACCTCGTATTTTCCCATTCATCTGTCCATGAACACGCGGGTGGCTTCACATCTTAGCTGGTGTGAATCATTCTGCTATAAACACAATGCACAAATATCTCCTCAAGACCCTTCTCTCATTTCTTTTAGGTGAGTGTTTTTTTTTTTAATAGACTGATTCTAGACAACAAATGCAGAAGAAAATGCAAGTATTAAAATCAGGGGCCTCCCTGGTGGCCCAAGGAATTAAGTCTCAGCAACATGAAGCTATCTGTAGCCACTGCAGCATGAGTTTGATCCCCCACCTGGGAGCTTCCCACATGGCGCAGCAGACCTCTCCTGTCTCCCCGCTGCTCCCCTCGGCAGTGGATTTCAGTCAGTCTGCCTGTTCTGCATCCCACTCTGTCTCTGGTGAATATTCTCACCCCCTACACCTCTGGCCTGCACCCCAGTTCTTACAAGCATAAATAAATAAATCTTAAAAAATAAGTATTAAAACCACTACTTTTGCAACTCTATAATGATATATCTAAGCAACGCTCGTCAATGGCTTCTGAGGCCTTTAGAAGAAAATCTCATCGGGGAGATGACGGATGACTCAGACTGATGATACCAGAAACCACTGATTCGTCTGAACATGAACGGGAGGATCAACCAGAGGTTGTATTTTTATGTGACTCCTGAAGAGCCAGAGATAGAGAGACAAAGTCTCAGAGATAGGCAGAGAGAAAGAGAGGGCAGAGAGAACTAGATGCTGTGTACCTTCTGCTGGAAACTCACACCACCACCTACAAAATCCACACAAGTTTCTAAAAAGATCGATTCACGGGACTTACAGGTAACAGAGGAATGCACGAACGACAGCTGGGATGCAACTCACCCAGTCAGGAGGCTGGGAAACGCTACTGAACAAATATCACCTGGTTCTTCAGCAAATAAATGGCAAAGATAAAAGCCTTGGAGAAGGTTACAGATCAAAAGAAACGTAAGAGACTAAAACAAATCAACTTCAGGAAAAATCACCATAACACCCAATCGGCAGCGATGAGACTTTCTCAGTCATATGCCGTGAGGGACCCAATATCAATTCTATGGGATTCTTGCCCAAAATGCATGACATTATTCAAATCATGAGCAAATATCAGCAACCTCAAATGGAGGGATGGCCTGGGCAGTACCCTACAAAATGTCATATCAGGGCTTCCCTGGTGGCGCAACAGGTTAAGTGCAGCGCTGTGCTGTCAGCAGCTGCGGCACAAGTGCAGTGCCCAGCCAGGGCGCTCCCACATGGCGCAGCAGACCTCTCCTGTCTCGCTGCTCCCCTCAGCAGTGTATTCCCTCGATCTGCCTGTTCTGCTCCCCGCTCTGTCTCTGGTGAACCCTCTCGCCGCCCCACACCTCTGGCCTGTACCCCAGCTTGTATGCATCAATAAATCTTTAAAAAAAGTGTCATGTCAGACAAAAACTGAGAACCATCAAAATGAGGAGATGAACACATCACAGTGCAATGTGGGGGCCTGGATCCAAAGAAATAAATCAGAGGGAAAACGGGCCAAATTCTAATAAGGTCTACAAGTTAATTAGTAGGGCTATTGGTTTTTTCTTAAATTTATTTATTTCTGCATACAAGCTGGGGTACAGGCCAGAGGCATGGAGCAGCAAGAGGGTTCACCAGAGACAGAGTGGGTAGCAGCACAGCAGATTGACAGAATACACTACTGGGGGGAGCAGCAGGCGAGGCAGGAGAGGTCTGCTGCACCATGTGGGAGCCACGGGCGAGGCAGGAGAGGTCTGCCGTGCCATGTGGGAAGCTCCCTGGCCGGGCGTTGAACTCGCGTCGCCGCTGCCAACAGCTCCACAGCGCAGAGCTTAACCTCTGTGCCACCAGGGAGCCCCCAGTAGGGCTATTGTTGATGCCAATTTCCTGACTTCAATAACTTGACCTGTAGTCTGGTTATCTAGGGTGTTAACATCAGAGGAAGCTGGGTGGACCCTGCACTATTTCTTCACCTCTTCTGTAAATCTAAAATTATTGCAAAATAAAAAATGTTTTTAAAAGATATTTGTGAGTCAAACAGGGAAATCTGAACATTGGTTGACAATTTAATACTAAGGAATCATTGGGACTGTTTTTTAGGTGCCAGTGTGTGACAATGTTACACATACATATGGTTGTACTTTTTACAAGGGAATCTCTGTCTTTTTGAAGGATCCCCTGAAGTACGTATTGCTACAATGGTGTGACGTCGGGGATAATGATGTGACTGTGTGGCAGAAGTGACAGAGACAGGGAGGCCGGATGGATATTTATGGTTGAGACCGATTTAGAAATAATGGCTTCATCTACTGGGCTCAACTAACCCTCTACACCCTGGACCCACCACACTTTTAGGAATCTATGGGGATGTTTCTGTTTTTTAAGATCAAAAGAAAATGAATACAATAATCATGAATATGTAACAATGAACCCAATCTGAATTGAATTCATCTTTCTACCAACATAGATGTCAAAAAACAACTTTCCATATTTGCTTAGGATACAGAAGCTCACAAAGGCCAAAACGCTTGGCCTATTAAAGTCTTAATACAGCCCTAACTTGTCTCCCTGCTTTCATAGGTTTGAAATTTTCCATAATTAAAAAGCTTTAAAAAAGATTGAATGATGACCTCAGCCAGGTGAGAAGGTCAGCATTGCCTGAAACAGTCATTTGACAGGCTGCAGTGATGAAAATGGCACTTCACCTCCACAGCCTTCTTCCCTCAAGCCTGTCACTTCAATCTAATCATGAATGTATTTAGAAATAGGATTATTGCACATATGGTCAAGTGAAGGTGAGCTCATGGGGAGGCCCAGTCCAATATGATTGGCGTCTTTGTAAGAAGAGGAAAATATGGACACAGCACACAAGAGAAAACGGCCGTGTGAAGCCGGAGGCAGGGGTTGGAGGGATGTGGCCACAGGCCAAGGGATGCCAGGACCACAGGAGCTGGAAGACACAGGAAAGACCCTCACCTAGAGCCTCCAGCCAGAGTAGGTCCTGCTGACACCTGGATCTCAGACTGACGGCCTCCAGAATTAGGAGAGAATAAAAATCTGTTCTTTCAATCCCCTGTCTTGGTGCTTTGTTGCGCAAGTCCCAAGAAACTAACAAGATCTCTGACCCACACGCCATCAAAACTGTTATCAAAAAGTGAGACAAATCAGAGAAACCGTCAGAACCAAGAGGAAGCATCAGAAGCCACAGAGGTGAGGTATAAATGCTATGTGGGGCCCTGGGACAGAGAAAAGACATTAGGGGAAAGCTAGTCAAAGCTGAACAAAGTATGGACTTAACGTGTCACTATTTGTTCATTAATTGCAAATAAATGTACATATTAATGCAAGATGCTAATAATCAGGCAGTTAGGTACAGTTTTATATATCAACTCTGAATGATCTTCACAATTTTTCTGTAAACCCAAAACATCTGTAAAATTGTTTATTTTTTAAAAGGTAAAAAAATAAAGTGTTAAATGAATGAATAGAATCCTAGCTATGCCACCTCCCAGGTGTGTGGCCTTAGTCAAATTATCCAGTTTCTCGGGGAGGGGTATCCTCATCTGTGAAGTGGGGGCAGCAGGGCTTGTGCCACTTGGGGCTGCTTGAGGATGTGGGGGGACTGCCATCTGGAGTCAGTGGGGCAACCCATCTTCTTCATCTCCACCAGGAATGGGAGGGGGCTGCTGCTGGAATTTACCCTGGGGAGCAACAGAGGGGAGGCTCAAATATGCCCCCAGGGCCAGGGGAGGGAGTCGACCCCACCTCCAGGCTCCAAGTGGCACAACCCCACGCAGGGTTTCTTGTCTTGCACATATAGGGGGACAGCAAGTAGAACTGGCCCCCCCCACCGCACCGTGTTGCTACCTCCGTCAGGGACAGGTGACCTGAGAAGGGAACTTGAAAGGATAATCAGGGCACCTGAAGAAATCGCTGATCTGCAGAATGTCATTTCCTTTAATGTCTACCCCACAAGGGGCCCAGCATCGGGTAAGGGAATAAATACAGAAGATTGTAAGGCACAGCGTGCCCAGCTCCCCAACTGGGAACAAGGGGTATCCCTGGGGGCCTCGGTTTATCCCGTCTGCAGCCCAGGGCTGGGCGGGCACACTTGAGCCACGAGGTTCTGAAAAGGACAGTGTTTTTCAGGGGTCTCCTTCCCAAGAGAAGTCCCCGCAGACCTCAGGCTGAGCGATGCCCTCTGCTGCCCGCTAGGGGGCGTCCGAGTCATGTCCCTCGACTTGTGTCCCGCCCCGGGTCTCGCCCTCCTGGGTTCCCGGACACCTGCCCAAGAGGGGACATACCTGGAGGTGGGGCTCACCCACCCAAATCTGAGAACCCTTGCTCTCTTCGCCTGTCCCTCCACCCTGGCGTCTGGAATTGCCACTGTTTTCCTTCTCTGGGAAGGTCACCTGGGTCCAGGAAGGGCGAGCGGGGCGGAGCCGGCGGAGGGCGCCCCTCCCGTGCGGCCGGGCAGAGAGCGAGCGGCGGCCCGGCTTCCTTCGTCCAGCCTGGCCACGGCCCTTCGCGGGCGCCGGCCCGCCCTGCACCCGCAGCCCTTCCGTGCACGAGCGGGTGTGAGTCACAGCAAGTTGATCTCGTCCAGGTAGCGCGCCAGGACCGAGTCCCGAACGTCCTTGAAGACCTTGCGGATGTTCTGCGTGTCCGTGGCGCACGTGTAGTGGCTGAAGAGGCGCCGGGAGCGGGCGCCCTTCCTGGCCCCGTCGGGGCCGTCGGCGCAGCCGGCGTACATGCCCGTGTACATGTCCAGGATGAAGCGCTTGGCGGCCTCGGCGTCCTGCTTCGGGCCTTCGGGTGGGGGAGAGGGGCCAGTTAGGGCGCATCTCGCTGGGGCGGGTAAGACCCTTCCTCCTGGGACCAAGGGGAGCTCTAGAGACCTCTTCCCAGGAGGGGCCACAGCAGGGCTGCGGTGCATTCCGCCATGGGGCTCTGCACGCGGGCGCCATCTTTTGCTGTTCTAGCGGTCACATAATCTGGGCCCAGCCACGGGCAGCATCAGGACCGACGGGCCGGAGTCACGTGAGCTGGAATGGACCCTGAATTCTGCTCTGGGAACTTGGGCAGAGCTGTCCTCAAAGAGTATCTCTGGCTTAGCGCTGCAACGGGGGAGATGGAAGCCGGGAGAGGCAGGACAGCGGTGGCTGGGTGGTGCAGAGAAGGGGAGGTGCCTGGTGAGGCGCGGGGGACAGTCCACACGCGCGGCGCATGTGTAAGGTGAGGTAAGGACTTCTGGAGTTTGAGACGCGGCTTTGACACTCCCTAGTTAGGTGACTTCGTGTCATTCGGTGTAGCCTCTGTGAGCCTGTTTCTCATTTGTAAAATGCCAGGACAGCGCCAGGCCCCCCCCGGGGCCACTGCCAGGACTCAGCATAATCGTGTGGGGGCTTGATGGCCAGTCAGCAGAGCTCGGGGACATGTGCTGTCGCTTCCTTTCAGAAAGGCCCGGTGGTGGCACAGTGGTTAAGATTGGGGGCTGCCGAGGGGAGCAGTGGGTGAGATAAGAGAGGTCTGCTGCGCCATGTGGGTCAGCTCCCTGGCCAGGAGGTCTGGGTTCGAATCCCGAAAGGCAGAAGCTGCTCTCAGTGGCTTTTAGGAAGTGAATGCTCTGCCCCAAACCTCTTTATGCCACTTGTATCATCCTGACGAACCTGCACTTGAACGAGACACTACACAGACCTGTGGGCTTCACGTGCAGCATGAAAGAGGGTCAGGGTATCTATGAAAACTGTATGTGTGTATTGGGAAGAAATGTTGAAAGGACACTCACAGATTAAAGATTAGCTTAAAATAAAAAACTATCTAATTAGATATGGAAGATGACTGTGAAAGATTAGAAAAACGTGTTTCAAAAATCTAGCCAGGTGGGGGCTCCCTGGTAGTACAAGGGGTTAAGTCTCAACACTGTGAAGCTGTCAGCAGCCTCTGTGTCACGAGTTCGATCCCCGACCAGGGAGCTTCCCACATGGCGCTGCAGACCTCTCCTGCCTCACCCACTGCTCTCCTCAGCAGTATATTTCAGTAGATCTGCCTGTTCTGCTCCCCACTCTGTCTCTGGTGAATCCCCTCACCGCCCCACACCTCTGGCCTGCACCCCAGTTCTTGTATGCATAAATAAAAATAAATCTTAAAAAAAAAAAAAGAATTGGGGCCTCCCTGGTGGCGCACGGGGTTAAGTCCCATCACTATGAAGCTGTCTGCAGCCACTGCAGCACAAATTTGATCCCCGGCCAGGGAGCTTCCCACACGGCTCAGCAGACCTCTCCTGTCTCGCCCGCTGCTCCCCTCAGCAGTGTGTTTCAGTCTATCCGCCTGTTCTACTCCCGACTCTGTCTCTGGTGAATCCTCTTACCAGACCCCTGCACCTCTGGCTTACACCCCAGCTCTTGTGTGCATAAATAAATAATTTTAAAAATCAAGCCAGGTGCTTCCAGGGGTGGGCTATCAGGGTGAAGTGTATGCTGCAGACCACACTCAAAAGGTCTGTAAGTTGTGTCAGATTTTCCCTTTATAAGCAACTGCACATTATATAAAGCCTTTTGCTATTTCATCCCCATTCTACAGAGGGGTAGACTGAGACTCAGGCTGGGCCATGGAAAGGTCTGAAACTCACATCTGCTGGATCTTACTTGAAACTCCACTCACTCTGGAGTAGGCTGGGGCCTGGATTAGCATCTCACTTGGGAACTGCTTTGGGGAAGAAAAGGGGCTAGAAAGTTCTAGAACCACTCACCCTGGAAACTGGGGAAGTAGGTAGCCAAGTGCGAGGTGGGAATCTTCTCCTCCAGGATATCAGTTTTGTTGAGGAAGAGGATGACGGACGTGCTTCTGAACCAGGGCAGCTCCAGGATGGTTCCGAACAGCGCCAGGCTTTCCTTCATTCGGTTCTGGGGTGGGTGGGACAGGCAGTCAGTGCCCCAGCCAGCTGGCATGGCCCGAATAGGAGCCCTCCCCCATGCAGAGGTGGGGCTGTGGGTCCACTGTCCAGGGTTTTGGGTCCCTGGCTTCCCACCTGCTGGGTCTGAGGGAGCTGTAGCAGACAGTCTGTGCCTGACGGGGATCTGTGCCTGCACTAATCTGACCCCAAAATTCAGGCCCACCTGGAACTTTAGAATGTGACTTGTTTGGAAATAGGGTCTTTGAAGATGTCATCAGTTAAGAAGAGGTCACACTGGATTAGGGTGACAGCAAGCGAATGACTGGTATCCTTCTAAAGGGGATTTTTGGACACATACATGGGGAGAGGCAGAGATAGAAGATGCATCTACAGGCCCGTGATGACCAGTGACCCTCAAAGCTGGGAGTGTGTAGAGCAGATGCTCCCTCAAAGCCTCACACGTCAGGACACCTTGAACTCAGACTTGCTGCCCCCAGAACCATGAGAGAATAAATTCTGTTGTATCAGCTCCTGCCCGCCAACGTGCCGCCCTGGGTTAGAGTAGCCCCGGCAAATCAGGTCATCTGGTGTGGCTGGATTCCAGCAGGAACTATGTCGAGAGACCTCAGATGCATGCCCGCTTCCTCCGCCCGAAAGTCAAAATTCTAGCAATTGACAATTCAGTTCCCCAGATCACCTATGTGAACATGGAACCCCGAAAAGTGAACCCCTCGAACATGATAATGTGCTGATCTTCACACCACTGTGATAAATAGGGAAAGAGTCCATAAAACAAGGAACAGCCTCTCTGTCCTGTGTGTGACCCGAAACAGCTTGTGCTGTGCTTCCGGGGGAGGGGCCGCCCCGAGGCTTTCTTGGGTGGGGGGGGGAGTGTCTGTGTGTCTGGCTACACAAGTGCTCAGTGGCCTGACCACAACATGGTGGAGCGTGGAGCTAAAGCCAGCTGCACACGGCCCCACTGAGGACGGCGCTGGGGACACCGCGGAATAGCTGGGTGACATAGATGTTGTGTCCCGGCTGGTCCTGAAGGACACGGGGCCCCTGCGCTCTCAGTGGCCTCTCACCTCTTGATTATTCTCTTCGAGGCACTGGTCGTATTCGCTCAGCGAGGCCAGGTAGATGAGGGCGATCACATTCTCGAAGCAGTGAATCCACTTCTTGCGTTCTGACTTCTGGCCCCCGACGTCCACGATCCTGCAGGGAATCACCCCCTTTCTGAGCTCAGGATGCCAACATGTGGCAGGCCAGACCCCAGTCACGTCTGGTGCATGCCAGCCCCGACATGAATAGCAGCAAGGGGAGAAGGAATCTGGGCTGACTCACTATGTGTTATGGGATGCAACTCCCACCCACTTTAAAAATGAGGAAACTGAGGATTGCGGAGAGGGGGCTTTCCTGCGCTCCTGCTCTGCGAGGCTGCCTAGTTTCTACCCCCAGGACAGCAGGATGGACACCCCGGAGCGGGGCTCTGGCTGTGTGACCTGTGGGAGACCACGGATGGCTCCAGAGTTGCCTGGCACCTGTGCCTGCCACCGGCACTGTCCACTGGCCTCACAGGCGGGAGTGAGGACAGCCCAGGGACAGCAGACCCCGTCCCCTCTGTGTGTGGCCCGGGGCAGGACTGGCCGCCACCCCAACACACCACTAAAGCCTGGGCCCTCCCACCTTCCTGTTCTCTTCTAAGAAACTGGGTCACTGATAACAGGCTCTGCGTCATTTCCCCAAGGCTCAGCCGTTACTCAGGCGCGACAGGAAATGCAGAGCCAGAGCCTCAGCGAGACGGGACTTGCCCTGCTGCACAGAGGGAAGGTGAGGCTGGCGCTGCGGCTCCCGAGCGCAAGACCTGCCCCTCTCGTATAGCTTCAGACACCCCCAAACCTCCATATCCAGAGTGGAATTGGGGTGCACTGGTTGAGAGTGGGGCTCTGAAGACCGGAGCAGATGTGGGGTGCAATACGGGCCAGCCCCTTGCCTCCGAGTCTCAGTTTCCTCTGCGCCCTCACTCCAGTGCTTAACACCTCTTCTTGGCCTAGGATCATACTCAAGTCTCCCCACCTAAAGTTCACCTCCTCAATCCAGGCTTCCTTGTAACCTCCCCAAGATCCACCTTCACTCCTAAGCTCTTACCCATCCATCGCCTGCCCGTCCGCCCATCCGTCCGTCCATCCGTCCACCCACTCATGGATTCACGTACCCACCCACCCACTCACCTGCCCAGCCACAAACCCACCTTCCATCCATCATCCACTCATCCACCAGCCACCCTTCCAGGTAGCCACCCACACGCGCTAACTTCCACACTGACCTTGCACCAATTGGCACTAGTAAAGCAGGAGAATCACACTTAGTCCCTAACCCCGTGGGCTCTGCAGCTGCTGGGGAACACCCACGGCAAACAGGCAAAGTAGGAACTTTCCCGGTAAGGACCGTTGCCTCCGTAGCATGTTTGGGAGGTGGGGTTCAGAGAAATGAGGGAATCAGCACAGGTGAGCTGAACGCACCCCTGTGTCCAGGTGTCCTCCGCGCCGTCCACAGTTCCCTGCCACCGCCCCCAGGCACAGAGCTTGCTAAGTCACCCACGCGCCTTCAGCTGCCAATCTCAGAAGTTGCTTGGCTCCCTGTGTTCTTCCTGGCTTCTTGGCCTTTGATACGGACCGTCGCTCTGTCTGGACAATCTGTTTCTGCACTGGCCACCTACACCTCTGCTGGTGTCCAGCCACCTCCCAGATGCCCCAGTTTCCTCAGAACCAACCTGCCCCGAGATGACTTGATTGTCTTAACCACTCTCATCCTGATGCTGCCATGGCAACTCTGCCATCTAGCCTGTCACCTTGAAGGGAAACCTGGGAGTCATTTTTGCCTTCCTGCTCTAGTTCCCACCCTCCTCTAGTCCTGCCCCATCCACACGAGAAACAAATATTGCACCATCCCCCATTTCCGTTCCCATGGCCTTCCCCACCTCCTCCCGCATCTCCTTATCTCCAGCCTCATCCCCTCACTGACCGTGAGAGGGAGCACCCTCTGAGCTGCCCCATCCTAGAATCTACCCCTCTGGCCTAGCCCTGACTGCAGCCTGTCTTCTCCTCCCAGAAGCTCCTTGACAGTTAGCATTAGTATACTCCTATTCATTCTTTAACCCCCTAATACCAATGTTCCTCCTCTAAGTAGACGTCCACTTCTGGCAGCCATTTGAGGTCTGAGACTAGGGAACTCCTATCCATCCCTCAGTGCCCCAGCTCTTTTGCCCCTCCTAGAGGAAGCCTCCCCCACTCCAGGCTGTGTGCTCACCGCAAGTTGGTTTTCTGCACAGAGAAGCAGTACTCGTTGATGCCGGTGGTGGGCATGCGGCTGCGGAGCACGTCCTGGGCCGTGGGGATGTAGTCCTCCTCAGTGATGCGCTCCAGGTGGGACAGGTAGCTGTGGAACAAGGAGCCCTGAGGCCCAGCCTTGCAGCCTCTCTTTGCTTCTCCGACCCCAGAGCCTCGGAAGGACCCTGCTAGGTGAGGCGGCCAAAGAGGAACTAGGATCTCGGGTGTGCCGGTGGCCCACGAGCACCATCCTGAGATTGTTGGGAGTACTGGGGGGAACCAGTTTCGCCCTTGGAGCTGCATGACCTCAAGGACAACATGACCCCAAAACAGCCATGTTGGGGAAGGGCATACCCTTGGGGGGCTGCCCCTAGAACTGGGAATAGGATCCCAGTCATTAATCACCCCAGATGCCGAGCATCTTAATAAGGACAGTGTCATTGGCATGATGATGAGCAGTGTCACCCCAGAAAGGGTGTCACCCCAAGAACAGCATCCACCCAGGGACAATGTCACCCTGGGAACATCACCCAGGAACAAGGCCTCCCCCAGGAGCCGTGTCATCCCAGGGCAGCATCACCCCAGGAGCTGTGACAGTCCAGGAGCCGTGTCACCCCCGGGCAATGGCACCCCCAGGTTGTCGCCCTGGAGCCAGATCACCTGACAGCCTCCCGAGCCCAGAAGGAAGTCCGTGCGGTGGCAGGCGGCTGGCCAGGGCCCCTTCTGTGCCTGTGCGACCTCGGGACTGCACCCCGGCCCGCAGCTGTGCCCCATCACTGCTCCACCCTCAACCCTCGGACCCACCGCACCCCCAGTCTGAGGACCCCAGACTCACTACACGGCCGAGTCAAGCAGGTGGAACTCGCGCCGGCGCTCGTAGCAGGCCCGGATGCCCGCGTCCCGCCACAGCCACTGCATAGCGACCGCATAGCGCTTCTCGAAAGTGGCCACTTTATAGGGGTCCTGGCTCATGACCAGACTGGCGTGGTGCTGGGGAGGGAGGACAGGGGTGAGTCACAGCGTCCACCAGCCCGTCCTTTCTCCACGTCTCCCCCATCCTAATCACTTACACACACCCCGTAAGCCCCCAGCCCACTGCCCCGACCTGCTCCGCCACTTGTGAGTGGAGACTGCGCAGCGCCGGAGGCAGCAGGCACGCGTGCAGGAGCAGCAGCGAGACAGGGGTGCGGTGCTAGATCACAAGCAAAGCCCATGCACCCCGGGCACGTCCAAAGCCAGGCACCCCTGCCTCCTTAGGCACCAGTGCTTTGGCATCTACTAGGCAAGCCACACGACTGACGCACAAGAGAGGAAGCAATCTTCCCACTGGCACATGGGGGCACAGGCACACTCTGCCCGACAGCCCTCACTCTTGCCCTCCTTCCCCACAGCAGGCTCTGCACCACCAGTGCACCTGTCCCTCCTCCTGACCCTGCACGCCCTAGTATGCAGTGTGCACATCTGTGCAAGCCTGTGTGTGTGCGCCTCTGCATGTGTGTGCATCGTGTGTGTGCACGGTGTGTGAATGTAGTGGGTGTGTGCCTTTGTGTACAGACATGTGCTCCTATACATGTGTGTGATGTGTCGCTTGTGTGTGCCTGGGTGTGTGCTAATGGGTGCTCACACATGGCTGGGGTGTGCTTGCATATGATTTGGGGTTTGTGTATGCACATGTGTGTGGGCAAGTGTATGTATCTATGTGTGTGCATGGACACGTGCATGCACACTTGTATGGATGCGTGCATACGTGTGTGTGTGCAGATACACATGGGGGCACAGGTGTGTGTGCTTGTGCATGTGTGTGTGTGTGTGTGTGTGTGTGTGTGTTTAGGTAGATGTGTGTTGTATGTGCACTTCTAAAGCTCTGGCCCCATTGTCTGGATGTTGGACAGGAGGTCAAAGAAATACGGCGGCCTGGGTAGCATCTGGGCCCTTGACCAACTTGGCCCTCCCTCTGCATCAGACCAGACAGGCACAAAAGGCAGATAGCTGGGGTGGGGGTGGGGAGCCAGCAGAAAGTGGTCCCTGAATATTCTCTGCACCAGTCCCAGGCTAGTCAGCAAGCCTGGGAAGAGAGAAAGTGGGTACTGTGTCCCTTCTGTGGCTCTCTGCGTTACCCAGACTCCCCCTGGGAACGTGAGTGCCTCTCATGCTTATGTTGACAGAGGTTAGTGTCCAGGGGACTGTGGGTGAGGACTGGTGACGACCAGCCACCACTTGTGAAACTGTCTAAAAGTTTAAGTCCCGCTCACAGTAGCATCAGCACCCATGAAAGGTTTACAGCCTGTTATGGGCTGCTGTGTCCTCTGCAAATTCATGTGCTGAAGTCCCAATCCCTCCTGACCTCAGAATGCAGCTGCTTGGAGATAAGGTCTTTATAGAGGCAATGAAGGTAAAATGAGGCCATTAGGATGGGCCCTAATCGAAAATAACTGATGTCCTTCTAAGAAGAGATTAGGGTGAACACACACACACACACACACACACACACGCACACACGCATGCGCGCACGCACACACACACACACACACACACACACAGGATGACCTTGTGAGGACTCTAGGAGACTTCAGAAGAACCAATCTTGTTGACACTTTGACCTCAGACTTTCAACCTTCATGACCAGAAAAAAACTAACTCCTGTTGTTTAAGACACCCATTCCGTGGCCCTTTATTATGACAACCTGAACCACAAAATACTCCATTTGAAAACATACTGGTTTTGAAGTTTTGAAAAACACAATTAAAATGAGGAATCATTTATAATGCAAAACTTTGGAGACACATGCTTTTTAAAAATCCACAGTAAAAATTCTATTCAATGAGGGTCCTCGGTGGATATTAATGGGATAGGACCAAAGGCTATGGGTCTTTGCTGTTAAAAGGCAGGAGACGGGAGACAACAAGGACACCCACTCTCACCACTTCTAGTTACCCCAATATTGAGGCCCTATCCAGCGCAATAAAGCCAGAAAAAGACATGAAATCTGTCATTTTTGTAAAGGAATATATTAAACTGTGGTTATTCACAGAGGACACAACTATACAGAGAAGATCCAAAATAGTCTAGAGATAAACTACTAGAATAAACAAGTGAATTTAACAAAGTCGCTGAATACAGATCAACATACAAAAATCGATTGTGCATCTACATGCTAGCCACTAACTAGTGGATACTTTAAAAAGTTTAAGTCTCATTTACAGTAGCATCAAAAGATACCAAGTATCTGGGGATAAATCTAACAATAGACGTAAAACATCTCTACACTGAGAACCACAAAGCATGGCTAAAGGAAAGATTTAAAGATCTAAATAAATGGGAGGACATACCACACTCATTTCTAAGCTGTCATTCTCTCCAAATGGATCTAAAGGACTCAGAGCAATCCGAACCAAATCCCGGAAGAGGACCGTGTGTGTGTGTGTGTGTGTGTGTGTGTGTGTGTGTGTGTGTGTGTGTGTGAATCGACAAGATAATTCTAAACTTTATGTAGAAATGCAAAGGACCTAGAATAGCCAAGGCAATTCTGGAGAAGAACAAAACCGAAGGGTGTCCACTACCACATGTCAAGACTAGTCTACTGAGAAGTTACCATCACTAAGCTGCAGTGATATTAACGGTTAAGTAGACCAATGGGACAGAAGATCAAGTGTTAACAGATCCCAGCGTACTGGAACACTTGGTTGATGGCAGAGGTGAGACTACAGTACTGTGGGAAAGGGTGGTCTTTTCTGTCAATGATGCTGGAATAATTAAATATTCATGCTGGAAGGAAAAAGAAATTTGATCCCGGCCTCACACTTTAACAAAAATCAATTCTAGGTGGAATGTATATCTAAATGTGAAAAAATAAAGCTCTTAAAAAATTTAGAGAATTTCATCATGACCTCTGAGTAGAAAAAATATGGGTTAAGTTGGTCACAAAAAATTTTACCAAAAATGGCTGATAAATTGATCTTCACCAAAATTAAGAACATCTATCCATCAAGACACATAAAAACAGTGGAAACATAAGATACAGATGGGGAGAAAATACTTGCGAAATGTGACTACAAAGCTTTCCCATGCAGAAATACATAAGCATTTGCTCTCAGTCAGTAAGAAAAAAACTGACAATAGTGTTTTAAATGAGCAAAACCAAAACCAAAATATGGGTAAAAGATTTGAACTGTTGTCTCACAAAATAGAACATCCAAGTGTTCAATAAATGAAAAAGTGCAAATATCCTACAGAATTGCATAAATCTTATAATAGATGTGCGGAGGACCCGATGCATGGCAGTGTCGCAATGAATAGCAAACCATGGCCCGTTCCACGGGGGAAGCAAACCACAGCTATGTCCCCAAAGACAGGCATGCTTGGGGCACAGGAGCTAGGCATAGAGGAGTACTCTGTAAAATCTTATGAGAATTTCAAAAGCAGGTAACTAATCTAAGGTGGTGAAGAGGGGTAGGGTTACCCTTGGGGAGCAGGGACTTTGAGAAGGGGTCTCTGGTGACATGTTCTGCCTCTTGTGCTGGACAGTAGCTACGTGTGTGTTCGCCTGATGATAATCCACTGAGCTTCCTAGTTGGGTCTTTCTCTGCATGTGGGTTATAACTCAACAAAAAATGTTATTTTCTAAAGAAAGGCAGTAAATGTGTGGGTTAGATTATTGGGTGTTTGTCTATTGTCTTCCCCTTGTGGACTGTGAATCTTGAGCAAAATGCCTCATGTCCCTTCGCTCATCTATAAGTGGGAGTGACAGCATCAAGCTGAAAAGGGCTAATCTAGGGATTAAATAATCCTACCACCTTCTAACACCTACTGAGTACATACGACACTCGAGGGCATTGTATTGTATTCTTGTATTAAGACTATAAGCTAGATACTACTTACTAGTCCTCAGCTACCCTTCCAAAGTCCTTGGACCAGCTCAAATCCACAAATCAGAAGCTTTCAGATTTTAGAAAAGTAGTATGACGTTATAGCTATTAGCATGGCTCTTACAAAAAAAACAAACTTAAGAGTTGGAATGGAGGTGGAGAAATTAGAACGTCTGCACACATTTTGTGGGAGATCAAAATGGCACAGTCCCTATGGAAAACAGTATGGAAAGTCCTCCACAAGTTAAAAATAGAGCACTTACATGATCTGGCGATTCTACTCAAGGATGTTTATCCAAAAGAATGTAATCAGGATCCCAAAAGCTATTAGCACTCACATGTGCACTGCAGCAGTATTATTACAGTATATTATAACAGTATTATAACAGAATATAACAATATTATAACACCCAAGATGACAAGATGCCCATCGGTGCGTGAATGGGGAAAGACAATGTGGTAGACAGTCATTCGCTGCTTGA
Source organism: Scalopus aquaticus (assembly GCA_004024925.1). Taxonomy (NCBI): domain Eukaryota; kingdom Metazoa; phylum Chordata; class Mammalia; order Eulipotyphla; family Talpidae; genus Scalopus; species Scalopus aquaticus. Next base: position 21,410 of record PVIJ01006682.1, read on the forward strand.
CTCCGGCATCAAGAGACAGACCACACACACAAACGAAAACGGTCCCAGTAGGCTACACACCATATAGTAGCGGTGTATAGTACACTGCACCATCTAGGTTTGTGTCATTACACTCAGACATTCATACAGTGATGAAATCACCAAATGAGGCATTTCTCAGAAGGTGCCCTGCTCACTAAGTGATGCGTGACTGTACATGTAAAATACTGGAATATTGTTCAACCTTCAGAAAGAAGGAATTTCTGCAGTAGGTGATGATATGGGTGAACCTTGAGGACATAGGACACAGAAAGACAAATTTTGTATGATCCCATTTATACAAGGCATCCAGGACAGATAAATTCTTGAAAGTTGAGAGAAAAGGACTGGGGGAGAGGGAATAGGAAGTTTTTTGTTCACTGGGCATAAAATTTAGTCACAAGAGATGAATGCATGCCAGAATTCTGCTTTTAACAATTGTGAACACTACTGCATTGTGCACTTAAAATTTCTTAAGAGAGTAGATCTCATGTTAAATGTTCTCAACACAATGAAATAAAATTTTTAAAAAATCAAAGTCATACAAGAAGAGTAGTCCCTCTGGCACCAGGGTGGGCAGGACTCAGCACGGGGCAGTTGCATTAGTTTCTGTGAAGGAGATACCAGACTCGGGAGCCCACCCCAAGCAATTCAGGTCCAAGTGAGAGCTGGCCAAGCCCTGGGGAGTCCACAGGGAGCAAGAGGGAAGCTTGTTGGTGCTGGAGAGTTTTCCCACCCCCATTTACAGGCAGCAGTCTTGGGCTACAGGTCCCAGTGTGCCCTGAACTCCACTTCCTGAGCGGGGGAGTCACTGGGAATTAGGGGCAGAGTTAAGCATCCAAATGAAGCTCCATAATAGGGAAGGGAGGTGGGCCCTGGGGCTCTTGCTTCTCCAGCTTTGGCTTGCACCCAGGGATTTGGGGCCTCTTGGAAGGAGACTTGGGGAGAAGGGATATGCAGAAACACAAGAGACACATGGGTAAGAGCTGCTTCAGAGACACATGGGAAATCTGTCCTTGGCAGCCACAGTGGCAGCCATTACCTTGATTTGTACTTCGATTTCAGCCTTTTGTCCCAGAGTTGCCTTGCTGTTCCCTGCCAGAAGGTACCCACTGTGGCAAGCCCATCCTGCTTGGCTGGGCATTTGCCCATGAGGGAATGGGTGATTTTCAGAGTTTTATTGGAAATATCCTTTCTTCTCCTCTCTCCCTATAAACACTCATTCTATTAACGAGCTATTGCACCCAGAGTTTACTTCCTTTGCCTTTATGCGCGCAGATGGCCAACTCCCTTGAAAGCACGCACTGCTTCATAGTTTGGGGTCCCAGATTTCCCTGTTAGTTGCACACTCACAGGAGGACATCAGGAAGCCCCCAGGAGCGTGTTCTCCATGAAGACCCAGGTGTCAGATGGGGCCTAATCTGGGCCTGCGGGTGCAAGGGGACACGGTCCTACTTGGGGGTCTTCGGGGACATACCTCACCCTGAAAGCCTAAGGGACAGGCCTCAGCAAGACTCACGCGCGAAGTCCGAGACCCTCACCTTGCTCTCGGGCCTGCTGAAGGGGATCTGCAGCCGGTCCATGGCCTCGATCATGGTCCGCATGGAGACGAAGATGTTCTGGTAGACCAGGGGCCGGAAGCCCTTGCGGTCCTCCTCCGAGTAGCCGGCCCCGTGGATGATCCGCATTTGCTTGATGAACGTGCTCTTCCCGCTCTCACCAGGGCCTTGAGGGACACAAGGCTGACTCAGCCGTGGGGGCTCTCACCATGCCCCCCGCCTCCCCGCTCAGACAGGGCTTCACGTTGTGAGTCTGGGCGAGTGCCCTCCACACTCTCCCTCTTTCCCCATCCGTAAAACACAGTTTGCCACCATCTGTGTCTGCGGGGCAGAGGTGAGGCTGAGCGAGCACTTTGTGGGGCGCGCCCAGGAGAGGCCTGCAGACCCCAGCCAGAGCCCTGGTGTGCGCATTTCCTGTTCACATTCCCAATAATTTTCATAGGGACAAGTTCTGTATCTTTAATGGTTGGAAGGAATCAAAGTAAGACTTAAGACGTGCAAATTAGATGAAATTTGGGACTGAGTGTCCACATGTAAAGGTTTGCTGCCATGTGGCCACACCTTGTGTACAGATCCCTTTGGTGTTTTCCCCCTTCAAAGGCAGAACTAGGACCTCCCTGGGGGCGCAAGAGGTTAACTCTCAGCACTATGAAGTTATCCGCAGCCACTGCAACAAGAGTTTGATCCCTGGCCAGGGAGCTTCCCACGTGGCGCAGCAGACCTCTCCTGCCTCGCCCGCTGCTCCCCTCAGCAGTGGATTTCCGTCGATCTGCCTGTTCTGCTCCCCACTCTGTCTCTGGTGAGTCCTCTCACCACCCCCGCCCACCTCTGGCCTCCACCCCAGCTCTTGTATGCATAAATAAAGAAATCTTTTTTAAAAAAAGGCAGAACTGAGTAGTTGAGACAGAAACCATCTGGCCCCCAAAGTCAAGAAGTTTTATTATTTGGCTCTTTACAGAAAATTTTGAGTTGTGGGAAAAGATTGTGGACTCCAGGATTAAAGCATGCCCAGATATGGTGAAAGCTAGTAACTATTCTCTAGTATAAGTAGTACTATTTACAATAACAATAATAACTATTAATATCATGTGCTATAATAATTTCAAGTAGAGGAATTTTGCAGAGAATATAAAATAGGGTAGTGTAAGGTGCCTGTGATAACTAAGAGTCAAGGAAGGCCTCTCAGTCGAGGTGACTTGTGAGGTTGAAATCTGAAGGCTGGAAAGATAATTCTGACATCAATAGCTAGAGGAAGAGCACACCAGGCAGAGGGTATAATCAGTGCAAAGGCCCTGGGGCAGGACCTGGGTGTAGGAGAAAGAGCAAGGAGACCCAAATGGTTGGAGTGAGGGGGTCAGAGGGAGGAGGTGAGAGTAGGGAAGGGTCTGACGGGCCAGCAGGACAACTGGCCTTTGACCACCGGTAAGGTAGTCCCCCCGAAGGGCTGTGGGCAAGGAGGGGCAGAACCTAATTTGGGTGCTCCAGTCGTGCCTGGTATCTCCTATGGAAAGCACATGTCATGGAGGTTCGTGAAAGCCCTTCTGCTGTAGTGGGGCAACCAGGTGCAGGGCGGGCAGGGGTGGGGGGCCAGGGAGCTGGGGAGCCGGGGGTCCAGGAGGCTGGCAGCAACCAAACCCCCCCGGCCCCCGACAAATCTTTACACTTTTTTCTGAACTCTCTCTAGTGTCCTCTCGCTCTCTCCCTCCCTCTCTCTCTCTCTCTCTCTCTCCCCCTCTCTCTCATTACCTCGTGGTCTCGCCTCTGTAGTCACGCGTCCTCCTGTAGTCGTCCTCCATCTCTGAGTGACGCCGCCCTTTGACCCTTGCCCTCCAGGCTCAGGTGTGTGCACTTACGCACACCCACCCCCATGCTCCAGGTGTCCACCATCAGGCACCTGTGCCCAGCACCCAAGCACCCTCCACATTAACAAGATCAAGGCCGCAGGCGCTGGCCAGAGGCTGGCAGCACACCCGCCCTAGTCCCCTTCAGTTACCCGCGCTGCCCTGGCGCCAGGGACGCTGGGACCAAGAGCCAAGGGCCAGACGCCCGGAAACCAAGAGTGGGCGCCCTGCTATCTGCGTGCAGAGAGCCCCTCTGCCCTGTCTCTGTCCTGCCTTGGTGGGGCCGCTGGCTCTGGGGCACTGGCCTGGGGCCCTAAGGACCGGAGCGGGTGCTGGCGCAGAGGAACTGGAACAAACAGCAAAAAGGAAGGTCTGGCCTGGCTGGGCCCTGAAAGAAGAAGCGAGAGCGGGGGGAGCCAGAAGGAAAGATAGTGGACAGTGTGGGGTGCAGGGAGGAGGGGTGCTGCATGCAGGGCCCCCAGGGCTGTCTGGTCCTAGTGACCCCCAACACACCTAAGGCACCAGGGGATCGGGGCGGGTCTGGGCTGACAGCAGGTGCGACAGGTCTGCGGGGCTCCGGGTCCAGTTAAAGGGCCACAGGTCTCGCCCTGTGCGTGACTTCAGTGGGAGACTGGGAACGCGGGCAGGAAGGGATCGGGGTGACCTCCTGACAGCGGCTCAGACACTGCACCTGCTTCTGACCATAACTTTGGAGGTCTTTGCTTTCTGGTGGAACTAAAACCTACTGACGCATCTAAGAGTCAAATGGTGTCAGCTTGCAACGTACTCAGAAGTGGTTCAGAGAAAATTTGAATATGTATGTATTAAATATATATGCATAAGTAAATTATAAATGAATGATGCATTATACAAATTAAAAGTGTATTGGGCCTCCCTGGTGGCGCAGTGGTTGAGCGCTGCGCTGTGGAGCTGTCGGCAGCGGCGAAGCGAGTTCAACGCCCGGCCGGGGAGATTCCCACATGGCACGGCAGACCTCTCCTGCCTCGCCCGCTGCTCCCCTCAGCAGCGTATTTCAGTCGATCTGCCTGTTCTGCTCCCCACTCTGTCTCTGGTGAACCCTCTCGCCACCCCACGTCTCTGGCCTGTACCCCAGCTTGTATGCATAAATAAATAAATCTTTTTTTTAAAAAGCGTATTATACACTTAGGCATGGTGTGTGTGTATAGCAAGCGAGAAAGAGACAGACAGAGAATAAAGAAAATAAGTAAAATGTTGACATTTATAGAAGAACACTGTGCGACTTTTCTATAATTCTGAAGTATTTCAAAATAATAATTAAGAATGTTTAAAAAACCCTAAATGCAATGTGAGATGCTGAATTGGATACTGGAGTATAAAAAGGATTTTAGTGGGAAAACCCTGTAATCCAAATTTCGGAGTGTCATTAATAGCTATGTCATCATAGCCGTAGTCCTGTAACAGTAGGTTAGCTTCTCAGCCACGACCAAGTCAGTGTGGTTGTGTGAGAGATGCATGTGAGGGGAAGTTGTTTAGGACAGACAGGAACTCTCTGTACTATCTTTGTCCCTTCTCTGTAAATCTAAAATCATTCCAAAATGAAAAGTTCCCTAAAAAAACACAAGCCCCAAAAGCACCCTGCAATCTCAACTTCTCAATGCAGGCCCACATGTGTCTCAGATTCCAGACTTCCTTGGACTTCTAGAAAGGGGCCAGATTGAGCTCACGAAAGGCCCCGGTAGCCCTGGGACATACACATGTCACCACTTCAGGACAGAGAATCTAGAAGCACACGCGAAAATCACAGTCAGTGCACTGACTTGTTTGGAAACTGAGTCCAAGGCACGTGGCGCAGATGGCAAGAGCAGCTAGAAGTCATTATCATACCAGTAATCTGAATAATCACAAAGGCAGCTCGATTCATCTTCATCTCCCGGCATGGCCGCCATCACCACGGGCACCATAACTGCTGGTGTCTTCCAGGCCCAATCACTCCGCATACCCTCAGTCAAGCCTCACAAAAATTCCCGTTTTCCCAGTTCCAGGCAGTTATGGGGGCTCAGAGCGGCAAAGTAACTTCCCCAGAGCCATACAGCTAATGGAGAAGGGAGGGCAAGCTCGAGGCTCACGGGCCCCTCTCCCACAAAATAAGACACAGCTGGTAGGGTAGGTCAGGGGTCACCAAAATATCAGTTAACGGGATGTTTCTATGGATGGACACTTGGAAGCTGGACATCTCCTGTGGGGTTCCTGGAACCCCCAGCCGAGAACTAGACGCCAGCCCCCCTCCTCAGTTGCCTTCCAACTCTCTAATCTCTGGTCTCCCCAGAAGCACAGAGAACAGAGTTTTTACCAAGCAACAGCTAAACTAATTTTTTTTTGCAATACATCGATTCTTCCCCAATTTTTGTTTCATTTGAAAAATTCAGGTTACCACCCACAATATGAAAGTGTGATGCATGAACGGATCATAGCCGGAAGTCTGGAAAACCCCAGTGGTCCCCGCTTTGGAGCCCGTGACTTCTAAAGCCACTAAGGATTCTGGAACCAATGCAGACCCCCCTCCCCAACTCCACCACTGAGCACAGGGGAGAACGGTCCACTTCAGGAAGCCGCCCCCCGCCCCCACGGCCCTCGGAAATGGGGGGGGGGGGCTGTGGGGAAAGCTGGTTCCATGTGGCGTGGCTTCAAACCCAGACGGGAAGTGAGAGCTTCCTCCTGGGATAGATGAGGAAATGGAACTGAGCAGAGAACTGGCAGGAGCCTTGCCAAAGCCCAAGCGTCATAAGACAGCTGTGTGGCTGCTTCCAGGGGGCTGGCAACCCTAGCACCTTCCCCTGGCTCTTGGGAAATGGGGCTCCTGGAGAACAGGGGGCAGCCGGGCAGCTCAGCTTCAACATCCCGCTCAGGATGGATACTGACCGACTCCAGACCAAGCCCTCAGTTTCCCCATCGGCCATCGGTGTTCTGTGGCTCTTCTCTCCCGAGACAGTCACAGGCCCATCAAGCACAGACTTTGGAAAGGGAGTTGTAGGATCTGATCCTGGCTGTGTGGCCTTGGGTGAGTTGCTACACCTCTCTGGGATTCAGTTTCCCCCCTGAGAATAAGAGTGGCACCTTCCTCGAGCGCTGAGGCAGAGTGGGTTCGTTTGACTGCTTCCTGTTCACTCTTCCCTGTCCCCTACACGGTGAGCACCTCGTGGCAGGGACAGCCCCTCCGTCCCTCACCCTTCTGCTAAAGAATCAGCCAACTCCAAAAAATAAAAATAGTTCTCAAGAAGGGAGGGAGCTGTGAAGGTGACCCTCAGGGCTGGGGTGTGGGCAGCCCACATCCCAGTGCACAGGGGCACCCCCATCAGCACTTGGGGACACGACCAACCTCCCCCCTCCTCCCATTACCCCTCTACACTAGCAAAAAAGACTTTCTGATTTGGGGCCTGCTGAAGATCAGTCAGAGTGGCCTGGGATCAGGGGCTTTCCCAGTTCCAGGACGATAGGATGCAGCTTCTGGGGAAGTCCCTCCGGAAATAGGATTCATTGCTTCATTCATTTAAAAAGCACGCATCGGGCACCTGCTAATGTCAGATTCATTGTGCTCCTGGACTAGATGCCGGGGACGCAGAAATAAATATGTCAGACACGGTCCTCATCTGTGTTGTTTGCTGTATAACTGGAAAGACAGACAGTAAATAAATGTATGTCCAAGAGAAACTCAATAAGCGAGCATTAGAAGAAAAATCAATGGTCTTCCTGGAAGTGCAAGAGGTTAAGTCTCAGCACTATGAAGCTATCAGCAGCCACTACAGCACGAGTTCAATCCCCGGCCAGGGAGCTTCCCACATGGCGCAGCAGACCTCTCCTGCCTCGCCCGCTGCTCCCCTCAGCAGTGTGCTTCAGTGTATCTGTCTGTTCTGCTCCCTACTCTGTCTCTGGTGAATCCTCTCACCCCCACCCCCCACCTTTGGCCTGCACCCCAGTTCTTGTATGCATAAATAAATAAATCTTAAAAATAAAAGAAGAAAAATCAAGCTGAGGTAGAAGGGGAAGGATGGTTCTGTCTCTGTGGTTGAGGGAACCAGGTGACTTTTGAACAGAGTCCTGCCTTGAGCCAAAGACTTGGAGGGGGCTGAGAGCTCCTGCCGGGGGGAGGGGCAGGAAGTGCAAAGGCCCTGGTTTGTGGATGAGTGAACAAGATATGCAAGGAAATGCTGCTGACATTGATAGACCCTCACCTGACAGACGGAGAAAAAGGGAGTGAAGACAAAGAATTAAAGAAGGACCATCACTACAGGGACTACAGACATGGGAAAGATGACAAGAGAAGACCATCAACAATTTGATGCCAATACATTTGACAGCTTTGAAGAAATGGGCAAATTCTTTGAAAGTTGCAAATAACCAGAGCTCGCTCAAGAAAAAGTAGATAGCCTAAATAGCTCTATTTGTTGAAAATAACATATGAATGTCATTGTTAATTAATATAGTATTCATGTTATGAATACATTAACATAATTGTTATATCAATAATTCACACTATTATTAATATAATAGCCCATCTATTGAAGAAATTCAGAGATAGTTATGGAAAAAATGAAATTCTTAATTAAAATTCTTCCAGGCTCAGGACCTCCCTGGTGGTGCAGCGGTGGTGCGGGTTCGACGCCCGGCTGGGAGCTTCCCATGTGGCGTGGCAGACCTCTCCTGCCTCGCCCGCTGCTCCCCTCAGCAGTGTGTTTCCGTCAATCTGCCTGTTCTGCTCCCCACTCTGTCTCTGGTGAACCCTCTCGCCGTCCCACGCCTCTGGTCTGTACCCCAGCTTGTATGCATAAATAAATAAATATTTTTTAAAAAATCTTCCAGGCTCAGATAGCTTTATTGAGTCTTTTACCAAACATTTAAGAGAAACAGGAAGTATTCAAAGAATAGCAAAGACGGGCCTCCCCGGTGGCGCAGCGGTTAAGCACTGCGCTGTGGAGCTGTTGGCAGCGGCAGCGCGAGTTCGATGCCCAGCCGGGGAGAATCCCACATGGCGGGGCAGACCTCTCCTGCCTCGCCCGCTGCTCCCCTCAGCAGTGTGTTTCTGATCTGCCTGTTCTGCTCCCCACTCTGTCTCTGGTGAACCCTCTCGCCGCCCCACGCCTCTGGCCTGTACCCCAACTTGTATGTATAAATAAAAAATAAATCTTTAAAAAAAAAAAAAAAGAATAGCAAAGACGCCAGCCCAAAGGACTGTGGCAGTCAGTAAGAGCTGGAGTTTCTAAGAGGTCAAGGTGGGGCCAGAGGGTGAATTTTCTGCCTGCCGCATCTCAGACAACTAAATGGGGGGAGGGATTCCTTGACCTTGTTCAGCCAGAGGAACCAAGACAAGAGTTGGAAGGACCATCGATTAAGGGACTATTTGGGGGGTTTCTGTACTCCCACTCTCTTGCCTCTCTTCAGTCCTAAGGGCTGCTGCCCACTGAGCCAGGGGAGAAAGTAGGTGACTATAGAGATAACCAGCCTCTATGCCCCAAGGCAGGCAGACGTGACTTCCGGGAGACCTTCCCCAGCCCCCCAAGCAGGGCTCAAGGAGTTGGGGAAACCCTAGGGCAAGTGGGGTCAGCCAGGAGGCAGATGGTTGGGGGAGAAGAGACACATGGGTGACAAGACTTTAAGGTTTCAGAAGTCATAATCTCGAGGTTTCCAAGCCCCCACCAAGCCAACCCTAAACCCTCACCTCGTTTACTTGCCTTCCTGGTTCTTCTTTGCTGCCAGAAATTACTTTCTTTACTTATTAATTTACAGGCTTAATAGCTGCCTCCTCACCACAAAATGAGGGCCAAGGAGGCAAGAACAAGGAGGCAGGAGCTACACAACACATCTTGAATGAATGAATCAATCAATGAATCAATCAATCAATCAAGCAGGGCCACCGGACAATGGTCTGCCCAAAAGGCCTGTGCTAATAAACCAGACACCCCGGTCAAGTCCTCGCCGACGCGCTAACCATCCTCGCAGGGCAGCCTGGACAGTGCCGGAGCGAGGCCGGGGCTTGCCGGCACACCTGAGTTCATCATTCCCTTCCCATGACGCAGGAGCCGGCAGGGCGTGCTGGGCCTGCCGGACGAGGGCCAGGCCCCCAAGGCCCACCCAGCCAGGCGGGCTCCATCCCCACAGCAACTTCGCCAGGTGGAGGGGCTCTGGTGCCTGCTCACACCTTCCTTGCGCCTGGTTCCTCACTGCAGTGGGTTCCCAGGCCTTCTTTGCCCCTCCCGGCTCCGCCGGCTCCTCCTGCTCCGGGCCCTGGTGCGCGCCCACCCGCTACTCCCAGCTCACCCAGCAGCAGCAGCTTTAGCTCCCCGCGGTCCCGCTTCTTCTGCTCCATGAGGATCCTGTTGATCTCCTGGTCGATCCGGGCGGCGGCCTTCTCGTCCTCTGTCAAGCACCAGGGGCAGCAGCGCCAGGTCAGGGAATGGGCCATGGTGCCAGGACTCAGAGGGCACCAGGTGGCATGGCCCCAGGGTCCCCTGGGGAGGGCACCTCCAGCCCTGCCGGCCCCGGGGAGGGCTCCTGGCAGCGGACGTGAAGGGGCTGCCTTGGGAGTCACCCCCCCAGGGACGCCTTATTTCCCGGCCTTGGGCACCTGGGCAACCCAGCTCGTCAGTGCCAGGCAAGGGCGAGTGGGGGGTGTGGGAAGAAGGAGGAGCAGGAGGGAGGGTGTGGAGGCTCGGGGCTCCCCACCCATCTGCGAGGCCTGCCTGGGCCCGACCAAACAGGTTGTCTGCAGAGGTGAGGTGGGTGCCTCCAGGGAGGGCAGGGCAGGGCGCTGAGAGAGCCAACCGCTGTCTGGCCCGTCCGAAGCCGCCTGCCTGCCCTCCTTCCTCATTCTGGTAAAGGGGTGGGCCCTATCCTCTTTGGACACCGCCCCCAGACTGTCCCCAACCACCACCCCCATCCTCTGAGCCAATTATGAGCAAGTTGTCATAGCACCAATAATGATCTTTATTCAAATCAGCCGGAGCCAGGTGACACCTCCAGTTTGAAGTGCTCCCTGTGGGGCTCAGTTCAAGCAGATGGAGGCGGGTGGGTTGCACCGAGGATGGAGCCGAGGCGCAGTCGGGAAATGACTTGCCCAGGGGCCCTGTGGCTGGGTGAGACCGCCCAGTCTCACCGGTGGGGCCCAGGGTCTAAGAGCTCCCTGGGCGGCTTCGAGGAGGGTCGTTTTGTCTTCCTGCAAACATTTATTAAACACCTACCGTGTGGCAAGGGTGACCAAAAGCACCCAAATCCCTGACCTCTCTGCCTGACAATCTAGTCAGAGAGAAAGATAAAGAGAAGTAGGTATTTGAGCCTCTTCGGTGACCTCAACTCAAAGTAAGACCAGATGGGGGTTGGGAGATGTTGGAGGCTGGGGTCGTGCCTTTAGGGATCAAGGAAGGCCATGCTGCCCACAAGGCACTTGGGATGGGGAGGAGCTGGACAGGCAGGCTGGGCAGGACCCTGGGGAGCTGGACCTGCTGGTCTAGGACACTATCCCAACAGTCCACCCTGCCTGACCCCGTGGCCCCTGGCATGCTAGACGGAGAACTGCTGCCTCCACAAAGGCTCAATGCTGCAGCTCTCTGCCATATCTGGCTGCAAACCCCACTTTGCAAGCTTCTAGAAAGTGCCAGAATGTCCTAGAAAGTTCCAGATTCCCTCTCTCTCTCTCTCTCTCTCTCTCTCTCTCTCTCTCTCTCTCTCTCACACACACACACACACACACACACACGCACGCAGAAATACACATCACTGGGGGCACGTGAGCTCCTCACAGGTGGCACCAATGAGACTCAGAGAGGGTGCGCGGTCTAAGGAGCATCACACAGCAGCAATGATTCCCCCTCCCCCACACCCAGCAAGCCAGGCACGAACTTGCGGTTTTCTCTGCTGCTGATTCATAACGGCAGCTGGGAAGTCTGATAGGGGCCCACACGGAGTTATTGGGGGGGCCCCCATTGGGTCATTGGGACCGCCCCCAACCGGATGGCAGTGAGGAGGGGAGCTCCCCAAGGCCAGAGGCCTGGGCGACTTCCTACTCCAGGGTAGGTGAAAAAAAAGCAGAAATGGCCTTGGCCAAGCAGAGCTGGAAGTGCTGCTCCAGAAGGGAAATAACCAGCTTGGCAAACCGGGAGCTGGGCTGCGGCAGAGACCCCAGTGGGGCAGAGCGCGGTTGGGCCGTTATCCATCTCCTGACCAGACCCGGGGGCCCAGCTCTTTACCACAGGGCCGGGCCAAGCCCTGCATTAGCACCGTCTGTAGCTCCTGCTGACCTCAGAAAAAGGCCCAGCTCCCCTCACCCCTCAGTCCCAGGCCCCAAGTTTTGTGAACCCCTACAGCTTCCAAGTAAGTCTCCCTTCTAGTTCCCCAAACAGGCAAGTTGCTTCCCTTCCACATGCCAGGCCCTGCATCCATTTGTCACGGACTTGTTCAATCAGGAACATCCGGTGGGGGGAGGGGGGAAGCATATTTTTTAAAAAGATAACAAGCATGTAGAAATGCATAAAAAATGAATACACAACCTGAGAAATTCTTGTAAAGCTAATATCCATGTGACTCCCACCCAGGCCAAGGCCAAGGCCCTCCTCAGGCCCACGAGGTCCTCTGATATTTTTTCCATAGGAATCCTCTCCTCCCCCTCTGACCCCAAGACATTCCTGCTCTGACTTCTGTGCTCTTTCTATTGGGGGCGTTAATACTTTTTGGTGATAAGACATTTCATTCTTCATTTTTAAATTTACGTGACATTGTGTTCACTTTCCTTGGAATATTTCCTTGCCTATTTTAACAAATAGACAGCACCGTGGAGATTTTCCTTATGAACACTGGACACGTGTGTTTTCTTCACCTGAAAAACTCCCTCTGGACACGCCTTTGTAGTTCAGACCCCCGCCCCCACCCTCAGCCCCTAGGGGTTCCTATGCCACCAGCAATTCTCAGAGACCAGTAAGGAGCCCAGGAATTCACCTCCATCCAGCTCGGCTCTGCCACCAGCTGCCAGGAGACAGCATCAGATTCCACAGGGGAAGGGCTGTCTCCCAAGCCCGCAAGCCGCTTCAGGTGCTCACCTGTACTGACCAGCTGGGCACAAATCAGAGGTTTCCATGCCCCTCTTTCAGGCTTGAGTAATTTGCACATAGCACACAGAAATGAGGAGGCCAGTTTGTATGCTAGATCGCTGATTTTTACAAAAGATATAACTCGGGAACAGCCAGATGGAAGAGCCACGTGGGACAAAGGTGGGGACACTGCACGGGGCTTCCATGCCCTCACCAGGCACACCATTCTCCCCAAACCTCCTCCTGCCCACCAGCCTGCAGGCTCTCGAAAGTCCTTCTCTCTGGGTTTTTTTTTTTTTTTAAAGATTTATTTATGCATACAAGCTGGGGTGCAGGCCAGAGGCGTGGGGCGGTGAGAAGGTTCACCAGAGACAGAGTGGGGAGCAGAACGGGCAGATAGACAGAAACACACTGCTGAGGGGAGCAGCGGGCGAGGCAGGAGAGGTCTGCTGGACCATGTGGGAATCTCCCCTGCTGGTCGTTGAACTCGAGTTGCTGCTGCCGCCCACAGCTCCACAGTGCAGCGTTTAATCACTGCGCCACCAGGGAGGCCCTCTCTCTGGGTTTTTATGATGGCTTCATTCCATATGTATGATTGTTTATTTCATTGGCCATTGGCAATGAACTCACCTCCAGCCCCTCTCCCCTCCTCAGAGGTTTGGGATGGGTCTGGAACTTCCAGCCCTCTAATCACATGGTTGGCTCCCCTGGCAACCAGCCCCCACCCTTAGGTGCTTCCCAAAATGTCACCTCATTGACATAAAAGAGATACCTTTATCATTCTCCGCACAGGAAATCCCAAGGCGTTTAGGAGCTATGAGCCAGGGACTGTGAAAGAAAAACAAAATTTATGAGAACAGAGTTTGGTCAACTGAATGACCAAATTTATATAGTTCCTATAAATCACAATGTCACAGATGCTATGTTTTTCTTTTTAAACGTTTTTGAGGATGTTGTATAAATTTTTACCTTATGCAGCCTTTGAGGCTGGCTTCTCTCACTTAACATTTGGTTTCCATCTCTGCAGCTGGGAGGCCGTTCTTTCCAATTGCCGAGTAGTTTTCCATCGTGTGCACAGGTTATCTTTTATCCACTTACCCATAGGACATGAATGTTGTTTCCAGTTGGGGTGATCATGAATAGTACTGCTATTATTCATTGTTCTTTTCTTTAGGTTAAATCCCTAAAATTGGGATTGTTGGATCATAGGGTAATCGTATGTTTGTAAAAAATTGCCAAGTGATTTTCCAAAGTAGCTGTGCCCTTTTGCATCTCCTAGGATTGTATGAGAGTTCCAGTTGTTCTGCGTCGTTAACACTTAGTATTGTCTGTAATTTTTATTTAGCCTAATATGTGTGTAATGGTACCTCTTTATGGATTTAATCTGCAACTCCTGATCAAATTATGATCTTGCATATCTTTTCATGTGTTTAAGTGCCATCCACATATCTTCTTTGGTGAGCTGTCTATTCAAATATCTCGCCATTTCTTTAAGTGGGTTTTTAAAAAAGATTTATTTTTATTATTTGTTTATGCATATAAGAACTGGGGTGTAGGCCAGAGGTGCGGAGTGAGAGGACTGACCAGAGACAGAGTGGGGAGCAGAATAGGCAGATCTACTGAGATCTACTGAGGGAAGCAGTGGATGAGACAGGAGAGGTCTGCTGTGCCATGTGGGTCAGCTCCCTAGCTGGGGATCGAACTCATGCTGCTGTGGTTGATGATAGCTTGATAGCTGAGACTTTAACCCCTGTGCCACCAGGGAGGGCCCTAAGTGTGTTCTTATTACAGTCATGTACTGCATAACAACATTTTCATCAACGATGGACCTACTACACAATTATTGTCCCAATAGACTCTACCACACAGTCTAGATCGTAGATTATACTATCTAGATATGTGTAATTACTATTTGTGATGTTCACACAATAATGAAATCATCTAATGACACATTTCTCAAAATGTACCCACTTTAAGAGACACATGACAGTATTATATTTTAAGAATTCTTTATATATTCTGGATACAAGCCCTTTTTTGTTTTAAAGATTTATTTATTTATACATACAAGCTGGGTTACAGGCCAGAGGCGTGGGGCGGCGAGAGGGTTCACCAGAGACAGAGTGGGGAGCAGAACAGGCAGATCAGAAATACACTGTGGAGGGGAGCAGCGGGCGAGGCAGGAGAGGTCTGCTTCACCATATGGGATTCTCCCCAGCTGGGCATCGAACTCGCATCGTGTGGGCTGCCAACAGTTCCACAGCGCAGCGCTCAACCGCTGCACCACCAGGGAGGCCCACAAGCTCTTTTTTGGATATTACAATTATTTTCTCTCTGTTTTTCACTTCACATCCTCTTAACCGTGTCTTCTGCAGAGCAAACGTTTTTAGTTTTAATGATGTGGAATTTATCGATTTACTTCCTTTAGTAATCATACTTTTGATACTGTACCTACGAACTCTGCCAAACCCAAGACCAAAAAAAAAGTTCCTTGATGTTTTCTTCTAGGACTTTTATTGTTACATTTTACATTTAGAACTAAATCTATTTTGAATTAATTTTTATGTAGGTCAAGGTTCTTTTTGTTGTTGTTTAACCTTGACTTAAAACAGGATAGGATTGTGGGATGCTCCCTCCAACTTTGTTCTTTACAAAATTGCTTTGGTTATTCTGATTCTGTTAACTTTCCACGTAAATTTTAGACTCTGTTTTTCTATATGTACATAGAATCCTGTTGGGATTGGGATTGTATTAAATCTATAGATATGTTTGGAGAGATTGGCATCTTAACTAGACTGAGTCTTCCAATCCACGAACATAGCATTTGCATTTAGGTTTTCTTCTTTTATTTCTTTCAACATTCTGATCCTGTACTTATTTCATTAGAGCTGTAACTACATATTTAATTTTTTTTTAAAGATTAGAAATGGTAGCTCTAAAATTTTTGGTTTCAGATTGATTACTACTGTATAGAAACATGTTTGGATTTATACATTGATCTTGTATTTTGCAACCTTGTTAAATTTACTTATTTCCAAGTACTGTTTCTGGAAATTCCTTAGGATTTTCTATGTGGTCTGTACCCAAACAAAATACTAGAGAGCAAAGATTCAGTGTTACTTGCACACCCATGTTCAGGGCAGCACTATTCACAACTGACAAAGAGTGGAAACAACCCAGGTCCACATCTGCAGGCAGGGTCAGCTTCCTGAGCCAGGGAAGATGAACTTCCATCTTCAAATTCACCTACTTTTGTAACAAGGGGTCTTGTGGTTTCATTGTGCACTAGCCTGGCTGGACAGCTTCAGGTGGCGCCCTGTCCCGTCAAGCGCTCACCTACCTGCTGGGCGAGGCATTACCCGTTCCTTCCCCAGGTTTCCCTTCCAAACAGAGGATGAGGGGCCTCCCTGGTGGCTCAGTGGTTAAGTGATGTGCTGTGGAGCTGTCGGCAGCGGCGACATGAGTTTGATGCCCAGTCGGGGAGATTCCCACATGGCGCAACAGACCCGTTCTGCCTCTCCCACTGCTCCCCTCAGCAGTGTATTTCAGTCAGTCTGCCTGTTCTGCTCCCCACTCTGTCTCTGGTGAATCCTCTCACCACCCCACACCTCTGGCCTGCACCCCAGCTTGTATGCATAAATAAATAAATCTTTTTTTTTAATTAAAAATAAAAATAAACAGAGGATGAGGTGAGGCCCTGGCAAATGGATGCATCTTAAAGCCAACACGTGAGCCAGAAGGTTGAAGAACAGCAACTAGCGACACCTGCTGGATCCGTATGACATGACATCGTGTGCGCTGGCGATGCCTACCTGGCTCCCTCTCTCCGGGCATCCCACTCCCTCGGGAATCCCATCCTACCTCTGCCTCTGCCAACCGGTGCCCCGCCATTCTCACCCGCCTGGACCTGTGCAGTCGTATCCACTCTGGTCCCGGCTTCTGCCACACCATCTACGCCATCCGCGCTCACCTGGACGAGGCGCTCACCTGCGCCCAGGTCCCTGCAATTCTGTCCTCCCTGGCAGCCCAGAGGTGCCTGTGAGCACCTGAGTGAGGTCAGGCTCCTCTGCCCACAGCCCCCAGAAGTACTCCCCCGCCCCACCCCCATCCCTAGGTACCAGCCTGTCTTCCCAGGACTGACACAGCCCAGCATGACCGATTGCCCTCCCCCGCCCTCCTGTCTGCTCCAGCCGCACGCCTTCTTGCCGTTCCCCCACCACACCCAGCAGGGCCTTTGCAGGGCTGTGCGCTGCCTGGAATCCCCTGCTTCAGGGCACAGCGTGGCCTCTCACCCGCTGTCTCCCAGGACCCCGCTTGTACACCACTTCTCAGAAAGGCCTTTCCTGAACACCCTGTGTGAAAAGGCCACTCTCACTCCGCACCCCGCTTCCCTGCTCTGTTTTCTTCAGCAGCTGCATGGTCGTCTAGAAGAGCACCTGCCGCGCTCGGCGTCAAGGCGCACCCCACTGATGAGAGTAAATAAAACCAGAAGAGAATGGGGAGAAATTGGAACCCTGTGCACTGCGGGGAATGTGAAGTGGGACAATCGCTATGCAAACAGGATGGTGGCTCCTCGAAAGTGAAACACAGGTAAGAGCGGGAATTCCGCCCGAGTACCCACCTGAGAGAAACGACAGCAGGTCTGAGGCGTCCGCAAGCCCACGTCAGAGCGCGGCTCACAGCAGCTGCGGGTTGGGAGGTCTCCGGCCACACACGGGTCCATCCACGCAGCCGAGTAGCAGTCACTTTAAAAAGGACACTCTGACACCGCTGCGGTGCGTGGGCCTTGGGGACTCGATGCTCAGTGGGATAAGCCAGACGCACAGGCCACCGCTGTGGCTCCATTCACAGGAGGGCCGAGAGGAGTGAAAATCCTACTAGAGGAGTCCCAGTAGGGCAGCGGGTGCCAGGGGCTGGGGTAGGGGCGGCAGATTTGTGGTCAGTGTCGACAGAGTAGGAGAGATGAGAATGTTCTGGAGCTGGAGCCGGGGACGGCTGCACAACAGCATGCGCTGACGCCACCGAGCTGTGCGCTTAAAATGGCAAATTGTATGTTCTTGCCAGAACTCTTAAAAAAGGAAGCGGTCAAGGGGGAGATCACAGACACATGGCTGGTCCTGCACTGTTACACAAGGCGGGGGGGCACAGCTTCCCCCAACCCAGGGACTAGCATGTTGGGCCCAGAACCTGAGCTCCTCCCCCAGCCCAGTCCTCTGCCCCCCAAAAGGAGGTGCTTCTCTCACAGGGAGAGCCGGGAATGCAGACAATGAACTCGAGGGAGAAATAAAAGGAGCGCAGACCAGAGGCCCTGGTGCTCTGGTCCCACTTGAGGTGGTTACCCCAGAAAGCCAGGGCACCGCTCCCTTGCGCTCAGACCACAGCGGAAGGCGCCAAGGCCCCAGCTAACCATACAGGGTCCAGGCGACACCTTCAGGTCTCTCGGGTCCCCTTCTGTACCCCCCGCCCCCACCATAGCCAGCACAGGAAATAAACCAGAGGGGGCCACGGCATTTAGGAACAAAATTTATTCCAATTTAAAACAATTCATTTTAGGAGAAAGATATGAAAAGTCAATTTCCATCACGTATCTCTGGATTAAGGGGCCAGGGCCCCAGCGCATCGGGCAAAGTCTGCAGTCGCACCCACCTGGACGTGGGCAGCCCAGCCACAGGAGGTTGGCATCGAGCTAGCTGCGCCCCATCCACCAGCACACACAATACATGCATTTCAAATGACAAAAGGTTTAAAAACAGCATTTTTATATAATATTCTTCTTTTTAAATAGCTTAAGGTTTAAATCGTCTGAAATCAGGACTGTGTAATAATATACAAGAATACCCGGACAACGTCCACCCGCTGCCGGCGCGTTTCCCTGCACCGCCACTAGGGGGCATTGGCACTAGGACGTCTGTGGGGAGACGGGGCTGGGGGCAGGGCTTGACGTCTGCTGAGGGCTGACATGGTGGGAGCGGTGGGGGGTGGCACTCCATTCGTGCAAGCACCCGCTGAGACGAAGGTCATCCAGGCGAACAACCAACAAACCAACCTCACGCCCCGGAGTGGCGCAGGGCCCAGGCCCCCCACCCCGGCTGGCGCCGACACAGAACTGGTCCGGATCCTCCTGGACAGTGAGGCCCAGGTTAGTGAGGTTCCGGAAGGGCCAGGCTTCAGCTCTGGAATGCTTGGCACTGCCCTCTCTGGGAAGCTAATACTGTGGGTCCCCCGAGGGTGCCCACGTCCAGCCCTTAGAGACCTGGGCCCTTGAGAGGGTCTGAGACATGGAGAGGCCCCGAGGGCCCCCCCCAGCAGCACCGCCCGCCCCCAGGGAGGTGCACATCAGGCTCTACACATACAGCACTTGGCACAGAAGGGGCTCCCTGTGGAGCCCCGACTAGCGAGGGAGCTGGGCCTCCGGCCCATTCTATCCCCAGCCCTGCCCGGTCAGGAATGTAGCGGCCCCTCATCCAGAGACCCGCCTGGCTGTCTTCTCCCGGAACCAGCAGGACACCTGCCTATCAGGAAAGCCCCAGGGAGGCCACAGAGGAAGTGGGGGGCCAGGCGCACACTGGCCTTTTGGGTTGGTTTGATTTTTCCATTGTTCTTTTATACTTGGTGACGGACCCAGAAAGCAGCAGCCGTTGTGACGGCGCCCGCTGAGGGTCCAGAGGAAGGGGGCTGAGTCCAAGGCATCGCTGGCAGTCCGTTCTCATCACACATGTGCAAAAGACAGAAACAAAACCCACAAGTCATGTAGTGTCATCCTTACTTAGTGTCATCTACGGCGGATGAAGTCACCCACCCCTCTCCCAGCGCCGCGTCTCCCCCGAGAACCTGTGGGCGAGTTCGGCTGGGTAAGGGGCCCCGGGCTCCGGCTCAGTGCGCGGCCATGGCCGTGGCCAGACCAGAGGCTACCTGGGCGGGGCCCTCGCTGCCCCAGGCGCCGGGAAAGTGCGCAGGCCGCCCAGGCGGGAGAGGAGGGAGCGCAGCCGAGGCACCGGCCTCGCTCCTTCCCTCCCTCCCTGCCTCTCGGCTTCTCGGGGACAGACCTGAGAATATTCGGAAAAAGTCCCCACGCGCCCTCACTGTCAGAGCGAGGTGACTCCCAATTCCAGCAGGTGTCCGTCCGTGGGGCCACATGGGGGGCCTGTCCCTCCAGCCGCCACCCTGGCCCCCCCACTGGGCACTGGCGGGGCGCGTGGGCACGTGGCCCTGGGCTGTGCCCGGATGGCGGCCTCTGGGGTGGGGTGTTGGAGCAAGGCCTTGGGAGCCTGGGAATGCTCAGGGGTGGCTAGACTGGCCTAGAGACAGCCCCGGGAGCGCTGGGCCCAGGCTCCCGACAGACCCGGACAGCCTGCCCCCAGGCAGGAGAGGGGATCTGGCCTCCGGGCACGGGGATACTCTGTTTCTTGATTTTGTTTACCTCCCCCCAAAATTAAAAACAAACAAAAATAAAAGGTTAGGCACTTCCAGGGCAGGCAACAGGGGGCGCCACCCACCCCCACTTCTTGGAGTCCAGTGAGCAAAAACAGAGGGCAAGTCGTGAGGATGTCAATAACTTAAAAAAAAGGGGAGAAAGAAGAAGTCACAATTCCACACCCCCAGCCTCCCGGGAGACGAGGGGAGATCCGTGTCCCGCGGCAGCGGGCTGGGGCTCTGGGCCGCGGCCGGGGGGGGCCTGGGGCTGATGAGGTCTGAGGCGCGGGGTGCGGTGTCTCATCGCTGCTTGTTTCCTTTTCCTTTTTTTTTCCTTTTTTTTTTTTTGTAGAAAAAAGCGAGCCACAAGTCAAGGCCAGAAAAAAGCGGCCTTTGCCAGGGACAAAAGGCGGGCAGGCGACAAAGTGCAGAAAGAAAGATGTACATCCCCTGGTAAGTGTGGAGTAAGGGCCGCTGGCTAAGAATACGAAAGAAAGACCGACTCCTCCGCGGACAGACAGAGGCCCCGGCACACGCCGCGCGTCCGGCGCCCGCCTCCCGGCGCGTCAGACCAGGTTGTACTCCTTCAGGTTGAGCTGCAGGATGGTGTCCTTGACGGCCGCGAAGACGAAGCGGATGTTCTCCGTGTCGGTGGCGCAGGTGAAGTGGGAGTAGATGATCTTGTCGCTGTCGGGGTTCAGGTCCACGAACATCTTCAGGATGAACTCTCGCGCGGCCTGTGCGTCCCGCTGGGGCCCTGGTGGGGGGCGGGGTGAGCCGGCCTCGCCAGGACCGCCGGGGCTCCGCCGCCGGCTCCGTGGCCCAGCGCAGCAGCCACCCGGGTGCCTGTCCCTCACCCGTCTCCGTCCACGGGGCACCACGGCCCGCCGCGCCAGGGGCCCGCCGGGAGAATGGCTGCTGCTCGCGTTAGCGGCGCCGACGCCCTCCAAGCTGATGCCACCTTCCTCCTTGGCCTTGCCCGCCCCTCATCCACGCACGCGTCACCCCAGACACACTCACATCAGGCACACGCATCCCCACACGGGCCTGTCCGTGACGCGCGTGCACACCCACGCTCACCCCCGCCCCACAGGCGGGCTGGCCAGCGCTCACCCCTGCTGCAGGGGCGCTCCCCACCCATCGTGCCCATTCCTCAGACCAGCCTAGACGGCGCCCTCAGGGGCCTGCGCGTGGGGCGGGGGCCGACAGCGAGGGCTGCTCAGAGCCAGCCGAGCCGCCCAGAATTCTGCTGGGAGCTCAGGACAGCCCAGGGTCAGGACAGTGTCCTGGGTGGTCCTGGAGTCCCAGCCCCTGGCTCCTTCCTGTGGCTGGGCCAGGAGCCCGGATGGGAGCCCTGCCTGGGCCGGGAGAGGCCGTCAAGCGGGCGACGCGGCCGCGGCGGGGTGCTCACCGTCAAACTCGGGGAAGTAGTCCACCAGGTGGGAGTAAAGGATCTTGTCCTCCAGCAAGTCCTTCTTGTTGAGGAAGAGGATGACCGAGGAGTTCTGGAACCACGGGTAGGTGATGATGGTCCGGAAGAGGGCCTTGCTCTCCTCCATGCGGTTCTGTGGGACGGAGGACTCCAGGCTCAGACCAGGAGGGAGCCACGGCACCCCCGACCCCCCCTCCCTGAAACCACCCTGGGGGAGGCCTCACCTCATTGTCGGACTCCACCAGGACCTGGTCGTACTCACTGAGGGCCACAAGGAACATGATGGAGGTCACGTTCTCGAAGCAGTGGATCCATTTCCTCCGCTCTGACCTCTGCCCACCCACGTCCACCATCCTGAAGGAACGGGGTGCACAGGCTCAGCATGGGGTCCCCAGTGAAGCCCTTCTACCTTCAAAGACACAGCCAGCTTCTGCCCAGGCCACGACCCCAGTGTCTGCCAGAGCCTAGGCCACCAACACCAGCAGAATCACAAGACTTCCCCAAAACCTGGTAGAGCCACAGGACCCCAGTAACTGTCAGAGCTCCATGGGCCCCCAATCCCCCCAATACAACTAGAGCCCCTCAACACTGTTAAGAGTCCCAAGAAGCCCACAGCACCCATTTCACTGAGAGCGCCCCAAGTCTGTTAGAGCCAGTGGGGCCCCAGTATCTGCCGGGGGGGGAGGAGGAACTCTCCTCACATCCACCCTGACAGAGCAGTCAGTGAAAAGCTCCGAGGGCGGGGCCGACAGGCAGGACCCACAAACTGAGAGGGACCCCAACGTGACTTAGAGAACCCCCTCCTTTCCCCCCCCAGAGGGCGCTAGATGAGCAGAGGTGATGCAGGCGGCAGACCCGCCCGGCCACGCCGGAAAGCAGAAAGCTGCTGCCCTGGCACTGGTGAGAGCAGCAGCTGCAGAGGTTTCCAGCTGGCAAGAGCCACAGGCACCAAAGGAACAGAACGGAGACCGAAGGGGTACAGGCAGGAGACTGAAAAGCAACTAAAACAACGCCCTGAGTGAAAGGATGAGCTACTACTAGTTATGGGGTTTCTTCTTTCGCCCAGAATTCCCTATGTTCTTTGTGACAAGGGAAAACATTCCAGGAGGGAGGGAGGCCGCCTCACACCACCTGGTCCCCATGCCGGCCCCTCGGCCCCGACAGGGCAGCTGAGACATGGCTGCACTGGGCACGGCAGGCCAGATTCCACAGAAGAGATCGCAGGGCGGGGCGGACGGCGCGTGTGCCGCGGTGACTCTGAAGGGAACGCAGGTAGAGACAGGCCGAGGGTCTGTGTTCAGATGCCAGCTGTGCCAGGGCACCTGGAACACAGCCTTCCTGGACTACGTCTCCTGGGACAGCTGGGCCGGAACCAAGCCCCCCAGAGCGCCTCCCACTGGGGCCAGGCTCCCCCTCACACAGTGGGGCGAGCACACCCCACCTGGTCCATCTGGGCTCCAACTGGGGGCTGCAAGGAGCTCCGAGTCAGCGCCTCCGGCCCGCCTTCTGCGGCGCACTGGACTAGGGAACCACCGTTCAGGGGCTGAAAAGTCTCCCCCAAATCTGCTCCACCGGCAGCACAGCCTCATCTGGAGAGGGTCTTTGTGGCTGTGGCTGCGATGGGGTCCTGCCAGAGCAGGGTGGACCTAAATCCGATGCCCAGTGTTCTGATGAGAAGGGGGACACCCAGACACAGAAGTCACGTGATCGCAGATGCAGCGACTGGGTGATACATCTACAAGCCCAGGGGACACCAAGGAGTGTGGCCACACTAGAATCTGGGACAACGTGGCAAAGATCCCCCTGGAGGACGAGCCCTGCTAACACCCTGACCTTGGACGTCTGGCCCCAGAACTGGCACAGGACACGTGTCTGTAGCCGAAGTCACCCATCTCTGGTCATTCACAATGGCCAGCCCAGAGACCCACACTGGCCTGGCCACTTAGCAGCTATGGACAAGCTATGGTCTTGCTGAGGGTGGCCTGTGTCCTTAGGAATGGTACCAAATCCATTCCAGTCATGTGCCAAGGACAGGGCCCAGGAGAACTCCATGCTGCCAACGTGCCCAAGCCACAGCAGGCCCCGGCGCTGCAGAGGCCGCAGACCCGCCGGTCTCCTGGCAGAGCACAGGCCCGTCTCCCGCCAGAACCAGCGCCGCATCGCTCCTGATGCCCGCGGTGGCAGAGCCTGTCACAGCCACAGCACACGAGGGAATGGCTCATTCTAAAACCCGGCAGTTAATTATTTACAAACCCACCTCCAGGCCAGAAGGTCCCGGAAGGCAAGACCGGGGTCCACCAAAACTTTTGTTGCCCTGCCCGACGGGCACTCAGGGTCAAGGGGACGAATGGAGCCGCAGGGAGTCCCGAAATGCCAGGGCATGGGTACCTGAAGATGATGTTTTCCAGGTCAAAGGGGTACTCGATGATGCCTGTGGTGGGCACGCGGACCCGCAGCACATCCTGCTGGGTGGGCAGGTAGCCCGAGGTGGCGATTCGGTCCACATCGGTCAGGTAGCTGCCGGAGAGCAGACAGCGCTTCTGAGGCAACTGTGGGGGCAGGACCTCCTGGCCTCTGCCCGTCAGCCCCCAGCCAGAAGGGCCCCACGTGAGCCTCGCCGGCAGGGGCAGAAGCAAGACAAGGCCCTGGGGGACTGGAGTGCTGAAAACAGGACAACCCCCAGGCTCAGAGGGCCCCTCTGAGGGCGCTGCCCCGGGCCGACTGCCCCGCAGGCGCGGGTGCTGGCAGCGGGTGATCAGCTGGCGGGGCAGTTTTCACCACCTTAGATTGTTTCCTGGCCACGGGAAAGTTGCAAAGACAATACAGAAAGTCCCGGAACACACCCATGTCCCCGCTGAGTGCCCCTGCGATGTGAAAGGGACAACGTTCCTACAGGGCAGTGCCCCCTCCAGCCCTCTCCCATTTCCCCCTCAGCTGGTGTCCCAGGAGCCCGCCAGACGCCCGGGCCCGGGAGGCCCAAGCCCACTCACTACTTGGCTGAGTCCGAGAGCTGGTACTCGCGGCGCCGGTCGTAGCACTCCTGGATGCCGGGGTCGTTCCACAGGGTCTTGATGGCGCTGACATACCGGTGCTCGAATGTCGTCACCTTCTCCACATCCACCTCCCGGATCAGGAGCGCGTTGGCCTGGGGGGGGTCCCACACTCAGCACCCATTGCCCACCAGAGCGGGACCCTCGGCCTCCAGATTCAGGGGAGGCAGCAAGGGCGGCCAGGGGAAACCGGCCCCCGCGCCAAATTCCTGGGCTGCCCGGCCTCCGGAGCTGAGCCCGGTGCCGAGAGCTGGCTTTGGTCTGCTCTCGAAGGTGTGGGGGTCGGAGAGGAGCTGAAAGCAACAGCACACAACCACACTCTTTAAAAGTGACCGAGGAAAAGACCCAAAACAGGGGACCCCAGCCTCCGACAAACTGCCGTGGCTGCCCCTCTGGGCTTCAGGCTGCCTCAGCTGCTGCTCCCATCTCACAGGCGGGAGGGGGCGCAGAGCACTGTGTGGCGAATCAAAGCACCCATGTGGTCCCGGCCATTTCCGGCCGCAGCTCTGCGGGCCCCCCGGAGCGCCGGAGTCATGGGAACAGGGGCTTCCCTGCGTTGACGAGATGGCGGGGGAGCAGCGGGGGTGCTGGCGGCCTGAGGAACCGACCTGGGAGGAGACAGGGACCGGAGGGGGCGCGAATCTCCAGTGCTGAAGAGCAACTGACTGAGCCCTGGTGACAGAACCTCCGTGACAGCCCTGAGTGAGGAGCTCTGAGAGCGCCTCCTCCAGAACACGCGCTGAGACGCCGCTCCAGAGGTGCATGCGCGCACACGCACGCGCACACGCGAGACACACACACTACTGCACGTGCACGCCCGTGCGCGCAGGCACGCACAGCACTCGGGGCGGAGGAGACGGCCCACCTCTCCTCCAGCCGGCTCCAGGCTCCACATCCTGCCTTCAGGGTGGTCTGGCTGACACCGCCAGCCACGTCCTGCTGAAGCGCCCGGAGGGGACATACCTCGGGAGTCTCCACACAGCCCAACAGGCTCTCGGGGCCTCAGGGAAGCACTGGTCCCTGCCTGCCCCTCTAGCCGCGCTCTCCTGCCTCTCAGCCTGGGCCTGTAAAAGCAGCGCCTGCCCAGAAAAGCTCAGGGTGTGGGCACTCGGAGACCGGGGTGCACTGGCCTCCTGGCAAAGACCAGAAAGTCGTATTGTCAGCTGTTGCCAGGCTGACCGTGTGTGTGGCAAAGGTCACAAGGACAGTGTGGAAATGAATGGGTGTGGTCACATGACAGTAAAGTTCTACTTACAACAACAGGCTGCAGTTTGCTGACCCCCAGTTCTAGAACCAGTGGTAATCTGCGTCCCAAATGCAAATATGGACGGACTCCGGAGGCCTCCGCGGGAAAGGCTGCTACAGACTGAGACCTCGGAGACAAGCGTCTCGCACCGGCATGTGGCCCAACAGTCAGGCCGGGCCCTGACCAGCTGCGATCAGAGCGAGGGGAGGAAGAGTGCCCATCCGAGACCCAGCAGAAGCCTGGGGCTAGGCTGTAAAGCCACTGAATTATGCAAACCATCTTTGGACAAACGTGGACGCCCATGACACGTCAGCCCTGGGTAAACTTCTGGGGCTGAATGACAGGGCCCTGAACACAGAACACAGCAAGCCCCAGGGAGGGGACCAGCAAGAGCGCCCCCACACCTGGCACAGCTGTGGGAGGAGCCCCGGGGGAGCAGGTCAGTCCTCCAGAGACCAGGCCAGAGCAAGGCCAGTACAGCCCACGCCGAGACGCCCACACTGCACATCACAACTCACAGTGGCCAAAGGTCTAAACACCCAAATGCCCGTCAGTGATGAACAGATACGCACAGTGAGTGCCCCCACTCGGGATCATCCCTGGCCACGGAAAGGGGGGCAGCCCTGACCCTCACTACCACGGGAGAGACCCTGAACACACGACACTGCGAGAGAGAAGCCGGACCCAGGAGGCCTCCCGGTGCGAGCCCACTTCCGAGAGACGCCCAGGACAGGCACCGCCACAGGCAGGAAGTGGGTTCATGGTTATCAGGGGCTGGGAGGAAGAACGGGGGTGCACAACCACAGACAGCGGTGGGTTCATGGTTATCAGGGGCTGGGGGGAAGAACCTGGGTGACAGCTATGGGGTGAGGCTCCTGTTTGGGCTAATGCAATGTTTTGCAATCAGAAGTGATGTTTGCACAACTCTGTAAAAATGGTAAAAAAACAGCAGCTTCATACTATAAATGGCTGAATGCACGGTAACTGAATTTCACCTCAATAAAGCTGTCGCTAAAGAAAAAGGGAGGGAGAACCTTCCCGACAGGTCACTGGGCCACGGAGGGCCAGAACAGGGGCTGGTACCGCCCAGGCCTAAGGCAGCAACCTGATCTAGAAAGACTGGCTCACGACCCCCTGCGCGGAAGTTTGAGCTCGCTGAGGACACCCCGACATAGGCCAGTGGCCTCCCAGAGGCGGGTCCCTGACAGGGCGGGAGGTGAGCGGGCCTAGCCCAGCGGTGCCGCCCCGCCGCAGCCACTCACCTTGTTCTGCTCGTACTTGTACAGGATCTTCAGGGTCTCCATGGCCCGGATCATGGCCTGCATGGCGGTGAAGATGTTCTGGTACACCAGCTTGGTGAAGCCCCGCTTGTCGTCCTCCGAGTAGCCGGCCCCGTGGATGATGCGCATCTGCTTGATGAACGTGCTCTTCCCGCTCTCCCCCGTGCCTGCAAGACGGCACGCGGCATGAGGTGGGCCGCGAGGTCAAGGTGGGGGCAGGACCCACAAACTTGGGCCCAGAGTTACAAAGTCCTAGTGAGGAAGGTCCTGCTCCTGGCTGGAGTAGATGGTCCAGCGAGCGGCTACTCGGCCAAGCTCCTCCCAGGTTTCACCTTCATCGCGCCATCACCTGCGCTGCATGAGCGGACACTGAGGCCCAGAGGAGAGGCACCCGACGTAGGAAGGCAGACTGGGGCTCTAGCGCCCTGCCGGGACGCGGTTACTGGCGGGGAGCGGGGCTGTGCCTGCTACAAGCTGGGATCTGGTTGCACAGGCTGCAGATGAAGGAGCAGGCAGGAGCTAAGGCGGCCTCCACCAGGTGCCACCACCTCCTCACCGGCGGCGGCCTGTCACCTTCCCCTGTGGCGTCTGCCTAGTGCCCTCGAGACGCCAGCCCCTCAGCCCAGCATGTCCAACCTGACCACCACAGCCCCTCGGCCGCCAACGGCACTTCCAGGAGTCACGCCAGAACACGTTTCCCTTCAGGGCAACGGTTTGGTATTTGCATCCAAGGCCACAGTAGTCTAAGGTTAAATCAAGCCTCAGGGCATCATGTGATCACCCCAAAAGCGCCTTTCCCCTAGTGCCACTGCCGCGGCAACTGAGTGCTCCCTGGCTCCACCTGGCGACCACAGTGGCCGGACACCCCAAAGTCCCACCCACGTCCCACGGCCACCCCGGGGCCCGGCCAAGGGCCAGAAGCGGGCTCCTGGCTGTCCCGTCTCCTCTCCGTCCCGCTGCTCTGGCTCGTCACCAACACCTTTTCCTCCCGCTTCTTGCTCCAGTATGAGGGGGTGGGGCTGCCCCATGGGGCTCCTTCCAGCACACACTTATCAGCGTGAGAAGCACGATAAGGCCCTGCTGCCTCAGGATCAAAAAGGAAGCTGGGCTGGTAATCATCTGCAGGGGGGTGACGAGGCCGGCTCCCCCACTTCCAAAGCCGTCTGTGTGACCCTGAGCCCCAACCCAGCACCAACACTGCCTCAGATCCCCATCCTGCCAGACTCACTCCCACACTTTAAGCAGCAAATGTGTCCCCCATTTTCACTCACCCCTGCATAGTGCGACACCAACTGCAATGGTTTCTGACGTGCCCACAGCCTCTGCCACACCTCATTCTAGAGCTGCAGCCTAGGACCCACCTCTTCAGGGCAGTTTGCTTAGTGACTCGCTTCTAATAAATAGAGTATGACCAGTCACAATGTGTCTCACTCCCAAGACAAGGTCATGACAAACAAAGCAGCATCCTCCTTGCTCCCCCTGAGACGGCTCGCTTAGGGGAGCAGGCCACCATGTTGGGAGGATGTGCAAGCAGCACTGGGGAGGGGCCACACAGGGAGGGGCTGAGGGCTCCTGCCAAAGGCCAGGTGAGGGCACAGTTGTAGACTCCCCTCCTACCTCCCCTCAAACCGCCAATGAAGCAGCCCGTGTGAGAGCTTGACTGTAATCTCATGCGAGACCCTGAGCCTGACCTCCCAGAACCTGCCTGAGATACTAAGTGCTGGTTTTCAGTCACTGAATTCTGAGTGACTACCACACAGCAATTCTAAGAATTCACATCTCAAACCCACTCAACAGCCCTCCCCGGGTCCCCACTCACTGCAGGACTGAAGCCCCAAGGCCCCCTTTTAGAGATTCAGAATCTCCCAAACATGCCGCCCTGCTTCTCTGGGCTCACCATCTGTATCTGCCTCGTCCACCTGCTGTCTGCAGTCGCCAGTCACCACCGCTCTGACCCGGCCTCATTTGAGGTCCAACTGAACTGCCCCAGTAGGCCCTGTCCCAGAATGCCCTGCACCTCAGCAGGCAGAGCTCGTCTGGATGCTCTGGGAGCTGTCGCCGCTGCCTGGGTGGGGCCTCCCCGGGGCCCTGTGCGGCCTCCACCTGGGAGCACCTGTGGGAAAGACCTGTCTGTGTGCCCCGTGATGAACACTGTGCCACACCCCACGGACCAGCGGCCAGGGGCTGACCACAGGCCCCCGCGTGCACCTGAGGCAGCCAAGTCACAAGTGACACGTCACAAAGCAGGATTTTGGCTGCAGTCACCCTCTTCTGATACTTTTATCAACCCCCTTGGGTTCTTCCTGGAATAAATAATAAACATAACTAGTCTGTCATTGGTGGTGAGTACCCCCACCCAGCCTCCAGCCCTTCCCTTCAAAGGACTCACCTCTGCCACAAAACTGACAAGATGCCAACTGCCCACTCCCACCAAACCCACCGCGAGTTCCAGGAAGGCGGGGACAGACGAGCAGGGACCCCGGGACATTCCTGAGGGGCTCTCCTGAGGGGGCCACGCCGCTCCCCTCACCACTCCCTGCGGGGAGGGGCAGGTGGCACCCTAGGGCGGCAACTCCGAGGGTGCTATCTCTCGACACCGTCTCCTGCACCCCAGCCCCAGGCAGTGGGAACACGGGGTCAGGCGAGGTCCCCTGTGAAAGGCCAAGTGGTATCCCTCGTTCCCCCCCTGCATGCCAGGAGCACCTCCAGTTGTGAGAGCCACAGATGTCCTCAGACATCACCTAGTTCCCTGAAGCCTGAATCGCGCCAGGTGACAACCCATTTTTGGCAAAATAATGTAATAAAGAAGCAAAACAGTAACCGCCTGGCTGGCTGGCAACTGTCAAAGGGGCACAGTATTAGAGCCACTAACACCTGGCAGGCCCACAGGTAACCCAGAGGGGCCTTCAGGCCACCAGGCGCAGGCCTTTGGTTACTCTGTGCCCAGCGTGCTCAGTCCCTCATGCCACAGATGCCTCACCCAGAGAAGGGGTGGGGGAAGCCGGAAACCAGGAGCAATTATCCCCCGGTGAGGAAGGAGCTGCCAACAGGTTTTTCAAAAGCATGCAAGTGACAAGCAGCCCCTTACAGAGCTCTCCAGAGGCAGTGCAGGCAAACCAGGGCTGTGGTGGGCGTGTCTTACACACATCACACACATGCACACACACAAACAGCATGCACATGTGAGCCCATGGACACACAAGCAAATGTGTGTGCACGTAGCCCATGCACAGCTGGGGGCCACCCAGCAGTAAGCTGGCCCCACTGTGAGGCAGTCACAGCTGTTGGGAGGGCTGGGAAGGGGGAGAAGGTCACAGGTGAAGGTGCCAAGCTGGGACAGTGTCCCGGAAGGACGTGGCAGGGCGGTCTGACCTCCTTATAAGTCCCTCACCCTCTGGGAATTCACAAAAATTCATCACAAAATTGTCAGGGTCTGCTTGTGGGAAGTCTCTTTTCCATGCACCCGAGTCCATGCACCGCAGTCAGCTGCAAGTTCAAACTCCTCCAGTGCTCGGCATATGCCCCGAGGAGCCCCACCGCTGCTCCCTGGCACTGCCCCGGGCTGCAGATCCAACGCGAGCACCCCTGAACTGCATCTGGAATCCCCACAAGTCGCACATACTGTCTCAGAGGACACACTTCCAAGCAGACCCAGGGAACCTTCCACACGTCTGCCCAGAGGCTGCTGCAGGAACACTCTGTCAGCATTTGGAAAAGCAAAGAGCAGGGATAACTCACGGCACACTCGAACAGTGCGGACGCGCCACGGGGCAGCACAGGGCCCATGTCCCCGCCCTCCCTGGAAGGTGGCGCACAGTGCTCCTGTCAGACAGGCAGGGCCAAGGCTCAGGGGTGATGTGAGGGTCCCCAAATCACACAGAGGTGCACACAGGCCCCCAGACAGGCTCTCTGTGGGGATGGGAAGAGGAAGGACAGGCAGGGCAGGCCCACACAGAGGAGGGAGGGCAGGCGAGATGCCAGAGGCCTGACTGAACACTACTCGGTCTTAAAAAGGAAGGAAAGTCTGATACACGTCGCAATGTGAGGAGCTTGAGGATCCTCCAACAGTGAAATAAGCCAGATACACAGGACAAATCCTGTGCTGCCTACACTCGCAGGAGGGCCCTGGAGGGGTCACAGCCCGAGAGACAGGAGGCAGAGGGTGGGTGCCAGTGGCTGGGGAAGGGGAGGGGTGTTAGAGTTCCAGTTTGGGAAGATGAGAACATTCTGGAGATGGAGGGCGGGGATGGCTGAAAGACCAAGTGAGTGTACTTAATGCCACTGCAATGTGCTCTTAAAATGGTTAAGATAGTTTGTGTTACCGACATTTTACCAGAAGAAATATATGTATTTTAAAAAAGGCTAAAGAATGGGTGATTGTTCCCGTGTGGGGCAAGGAAGAGTGCCCGGGCAAAAGGGAGCCCCACTGACACAGGCCCGCTCCCAGGGGGTCCCCCGCTCCTCTGCTGGGATGACCCCTGGGGCGGGAGAAGCAGGGATGGGCACGAGCCAGGGACCCCCTTCAAAAGACCCCTCCTCTCGGCAGATGGGCACTGCGCGCACCGCCTGCCTCTGCCCGTCACAGGGCCCACCCTGGGCCGCGGGCGCCAGGGCTGGGTACGAATCCCGTCCACCTGGGGACCCAGCAGAGCAGCACTGGAACAGGGCACATGACTGAGCCCAGAGGCGCGACAAGCCACACGAGGGGGGGGGCGGGGAGCTCCCTCCGCGTGGCGTCACCGTGACACTCTGGGCGTCAAATCCTCTAGCTGGAGCCTTACACTTCCGCAGCGCGGAAGCCATTAGATCTCAATAAAGCTGGGGACAGCAGCAGAGGGGACAGACCAAGAGCAGCTGGTCAGAGATGCGGGGCGCTGCCACTATGCCAGAAGGACAGAGAAGGGGCGTGGGGTGGCAGAGGCGTGAGCACGTGCCATGTGCTCTGGGAAGCAGCAGCTGAGCACGGGGGCCACCGGCTCAGGGCACAGACTCAGGCCTGGAGCCAGCGCGGCCTCCGCCCTGGAACAGGCCCAGCCCTCCTGGCCACCACAGCGCCCACGAGGGAAGGCGGACAGGCCGGGCTCTGGGTGACACCGCGTGGCCAAAGCAATCCGGGGCTGTTTTCCAGATGCTCTGGCCCTGCCCTGGGGCCTGCTCAGCCACAGCCACCCCTCACTCAGGGGCGCTGGGCACGGGCCTGTGGTGGAATCCTTGGGCCAGGAAGCCTCGCCCACCCTATTCAGTGTCCACCTGCCTGCACCTCCCCTCGAGGTCCATTCTGAACTGGCCACGCCCCTGTGAGAGATCTGGCTCGACACCCTTCTGGCTCAAAAACCTTGAACAGCTGCCCAGCAGCGAGAAAAGCCCCCCACTCCTGCAAAAAAGCACAGGCGCGCTATCACTGGGCCTCATTCTGTCCACAGGCATCTACAGCACCCGCCCACCCCCCACCATGCAGGGCTACCCCGACCCGGGGCTCCGGAAAGGTGCCAGAGCCAAGACTCCCATCTTCTCCGACAGCCACTCACACCCCTGCAGGCAACTTCATTCACAGCGGCCAAGAAGGGCATCGGCCCGGTGGCTTCAGCCTGAAGAGGGCCACAGGCCACACACGCCCAGGACACTCCCCTGCGATGACCCGGCCCCACTATGGCGACAGCTAAGCGGGTCCTGAGCAACACTGCCGAGTGGAGAAGAAATTCAACCCGAGGTGACACACACCACAGTTCTGTTTAGGGAGCACTTCTGAGAACAAAAGCGTACAGGTGGAGGACGTGCTGGTGGTTGCGAGGGGAGGGGTGGGACAGGGCCCTGGAAGGAGGTCTGGGCAGAAATGGGGGGCACTGGACCCACCCAGGTGAGGAAGCTGCAGGAACTGCACACACACAGCTCCCCGAGGCAGCCATGCCAGCCCCAAGCCCAGCCACAGGCCAGACTTCAAGTTCACGTCCCAGTGGCCCTTCCCTGTCCTTTCACTGGCTGGGATGCCAGACACCCCCCCCCCCCGCCCGCCCCGTCTCCAGCACAGGCTGGGTCACTGTGCAAATTGTTTCTGAATGAACCAAACGAACCTGGCCCCGATGCACCACACTGACAGCTGGCTGTCACGCAGCTCCCGCGGGCCGCCGGCATGCCCTATGCTGAGCGGGCTCAGAGACCTGAGCTCCTGGGGACAGCCCCGAAGTCCTAAGCAGTCAACAGGTCTGAGGCCGCAGAGGAGGCCAAGCTCACGCGGGGGGTGGAGACTGCAAAGCCCCTGTGCAGCGGGCTCACTCGTCACTCAGCGCCACAGCTGTCCCCACATCCTGCAGGACAGGTCGGGGCGGCGCAGCAGCCTCGCTGAGGGGACACGGCTGCAGGGCACGCACACTCTAGGTGTCCGTCTCTGTGTTCCACGACCACAACCCACGAAATGAAAACAGAAGCGCACCGGGGAAGCGCCCTAGCGGGCAGGTGCCCACTGACGGGGGTGGGGAGGAACCGATCACTTGCTGCCCCAGGGCTCTGGAAGCCACAGGCCTCGACAGATGACCTCTGGACACATCCTATCACCTGTCCCCGCCACAGTGGCAAAGTGACGGGGAGCTAGTGCCCCTGCCCAGGCGTCTCCAAGGTGCAGACACGACAGCCCCAAGGCCGGACCACCCCCCCAAACGGTGCAAATAGGCCCAAGCAGTTCCAGGGCCGTGCTTCATTCAACGGGTGTCTGTGACCCGCTACTTTGGTCCCCACAGGATGGGGTATTAGCTCAGCCCTTCCTGATGCCCCCTGAGGGCTGGGAGGCTCCTGCCCTGCCCAATCCCGACATTTAACCCAGCCAGGGCTGCGTGGGCAGCACTGGGCCCGAGAACCAGAGATGGACGCCTGCCCGTGGACTCGGCCCCCACGCCATCAAAGTCTTGCAGGAAACAACCTACAGGGAGCGGTGGGCACCGCAGCCCGGGCCTGGCTCCCCTCCCAACAGTGGGGGTCAGGTCTGATCTCTTGTCCCTTCCACTCCATGCCCCAACTGAAGTCCCCGAGCAAACCCACTGGGAAGCTGAAGGGATACTCTCCCCACCCCGTGGGGAGCCACCCAGGCCGGGGATCCGGAGAGGCGCTGGCTCTCAAGGCTGAGCGCCGTGGGTGGAAGGACCCTCAGCAGCAGGAGGGGTCCACAGACCAGTGAGGGAGCCACAAGGATCCAGTGATGCTCCTCACCTGACACCCAGCAACCCTGGCCCGCCCAGGTCCCGCGCACGCAGAAGTCCGCGCAGGCTCAGGAGACAGCGGCGGGGGTAAAAGCGCCAGCTTTGGAGTCAGAGAGGGCAAGAAGCCCCACTCCCGCAGCTTTCAACACTTTTCAGTTCAGTCCTGGAAAGGATGCCGAGGGGGGCACTGACTCCCAGGGTTGTTCCAGCAGCTTCTAGATGGGAACATCCACTAGGCAGAGCAATGACACGAGGCCACACCTCTCTTCCACTAGCTGAGCTCCTACTGTGTGCCCAGCGCCAGCCAGCATCTCAGCAGAAGCCCTCACAGCAGTCCCGGAGCTGAGGGACACGCAAAGGGGCCCTGGGGACAAGGGGAACTCCCACTCAGGCCTCCCTGGGGAGCGACGAGAATGAACAGACTGAAGTCGGCAACAGACATTTCTGCGGCCACAGGGCAGGGTGCCACACACCCAGAAATGGGCAGCAGTAGAGAGAACGGGCAGGGGACGCCACCGCGGGGTGACAAAGCCAGGCCCCACAATGGGAGCAAGCCTGGCGCCCTGGAGGTGGCGGAGGCAGGGCCGAGAGGGCCGCGGCGCAGGTACAGCCGTGCCGGGCGGCCAGCTGGAGGGCTGCACGCTGGCCTGCGAGCAGCGCAAACCCCGCCAAAGTCATCCCACACGCGTGCGCTGCGAGCCGAGACGGCCCCGTCCAAGGCTGGCAGGCACCAGGCGAGCAAGCCGCCCGGGCTCACTGTCCCCACTGAGCCGCCGCCAGCTGGAAGTGACCCTCCGGGACCCAGAGACAGCCAGCCCAGACCCCACCCGACCGTCCCCCGGCTTCACTCAGCCTCCAGACAGGACCTGCTGTCCCAGCGCCAGCCGGGGGGGCGGGGGGGGCGGCTGGCGCTCCTCCTGCAGGCGCCGTGAGCGCGGCCTGGCTGCCCTGTCCGCCTTCCGGCGCGGAGGCGGCGCCCAGGACAAGCTCCCAGAGCCGCTCAGAGAAGCCATCGCCAGAGCTGAAAGCGAAACCTCGGCGGTTGGTGTCTGAGGCAAAGCGCTTCCGCCCGCCCCACCGCAGCCCACGGCAACGGCGGGCTCAGGCTCGGGCACCCAGGAAGGGGCGCAGGCAGACCAGGCCGCAGGCCCCCCGTGCAAGGGAGTCGGGCAGCGCCTGCTCAGAGCCAGCGCGGGCCTGACAGGGCCAGGCTCTGGGTTCCCCGCAACCCGAACTGGCCGTTATGGGGTGTCACCTGAGGTCCAATCCTGCAGGCCCCGAGGGAAGGAGGCTGCCAAGGCACCGGGCCCCCCAGCTGTGCAGGAAGCAGAGGGCAGGCGCCAGAGGCAATTCTGCAGCTGCTCACAAACCACGGCTCCTAGCGGCCAGACCCTTGGAGAAATTGAAAATTGTAATTTAAATTTAAAAGACACAAAACAGCCCCAGGGTGGGCTGGTCCTCAGGCCCCGGCTGGGCCAGGGACTCGAAGTGGATGCAGGCCGCCCACGGCTCTTCCTGCTGTCCCAGTCTGCAGAGGACACCACACAGCCACTCTGCTCCATGCCCCAAAGTACTGGGAGGCGCCCTTCCCGTCGGGGCTACCACACCCCACGCTGGATTCCGGGCCTTTTCACTGCCCTTTGGGGGCCAGCCTAGGCCAGACAGGAAGCCTTCAGAACTAACCACCCTGCTTTATTTAGAAATCCCGGAGCCGCTCCGGCTCAGCCTTGGCGGAACACTGGGACTCCAGGAATGGGGGTCCTGTGGAAGGCTTCGATTGCCGAAGGGAAGACAGGAGGGCCTGCTGGGGCCCCCAAGTTCCCCACTGGGCCGGCTGGTCCGCCTCAGGGTTCTCACGGGAGGCGGTAGGGGCTGTAGGGATGCAGGTCCAGGGGAGCTGGCAGTGGGCACGGTGGTGGTGTTCGGCCAGCACTCAGCACCCCCAGCCCCCGCGACTGACAAGAAGTGAACAAGGACAGCGTGCTCGCGGGTGGTCACACTGGCGAGCTGCACCCCACGAACTCCTATGGACGTGGCCACGAACACACACTCGCACACACACCGCTCCGGACTCCACAAACAAAAAGGTTCACTTTTGTGAACATTCATGAAATAGCTGAGAAAACAATTCCCCTGATTATTTACCAGCTTTGTAACACACATTTTATACTGCATATACCGTAGGGTGGGGGTCTCAAACAGGGGTGACCCTGTCCCTGGGAGACACTGGGCCATGTCGGGGACAGTTGTGATTGTCACACTGGGGGCACGCCCCCTCCAACCCCCCGCAACCCGCCGGGAACAGCCTGGCCCCGGATCTCAGCAGCGCCCAGGGAAAAGCACTGCTACAGGGAAATGTCTCCCTGAGACATCAAAAGCGACTTCTAAAAAGGAGTTGAGGGGGCACAGGGGACAGAGTCCACCCAGGGCCCCACTCAAAGAGGGGAGTCCTCACAAGCCACGTGCAGCCCAGAGAGACGTGAGACAGACAGACATGACCGAGGGGACGAGGCCACTGCCCTGGCAGGGGAACTTTCTCCACCTGGCTCCAAACCCAGGTGTCAAGACGGGGCACAGTCAGGGACACACAGAAAGGGGACCCCCCCCCACGATGCCACAGGGACCAGGATCCCCGCTGCTGAGGAGTGAAGTCCCACAGTGGGGAGCGGTGGAGATAATCACGCCCCACAGAGGCATGATCATGCGGCTGGTGGCTTCCCCGGCTGGGAACCTCAATCTGTCCCCCATGTCCCCTGTAAAATGGGAACGATCACCTGCTGCTGGCTGGGGCACCTGGCGGGGGCGCGGGGATGAGCGTCTGGGGCAGCAAGAAGCGTGCTCAGTGACTCGCCTCCACCCTGGGCCCCATCCTCGTCCTGGGTGCAGAGTCTGCAAGGCCGCTTCGACGGCAAGTTTTCCCTGGGCCCCCCAAAACCTGTGAGATCACTGAGTGAAACAACGCACCGAGGCTCCGACCCCAGCCCCCAGTGTGGGCCCGGGTCGGCCCGAGACCCTGATAGCCGTTCTTGCGTCATAAATCTTCTCCTTGGGCCTGCAAGTTCGCGTTGCCCTCATTTCCCTATCGGGCCTTCCATTCCTAGACCTTAACAACCGTCAGAGACAGGTGCTGGATTCCCCGACTGCAGGTGTGGGAGGGGGAGGGCAGGGTGCCTCTCTGGGGTCATGCAGTGGGGGAGGGGGGCTGCAGACACAGGGACTCCTGTGGCGACACCAGAGCCAGGCCAGCAGCAGGCCTCCTCAGCACAGCCCAGGGAGCTGACACCACACCGAGGCTACAAGAGCACCAGCCACTGACCTGGGTCCTTAAACCCCACTGCAATCTGAAGCCTGCGGGGCTCAGGCTGGGGGCACGAGCATCTGGAGTTCACGCAGCCCCTAGGCAAGGCCAAGGCAGTCTGGTAAGATGCTGGTCATTTCCAAACCCTCTCCCAAAACAAAGCGCAGCGCGGTGCTGTCCTCCCAAAGGCCGGGGGACCCCACTGCAAGTTCTCGCCAAATTTTTTGAGATTATTTCTCTGCCCGTCTTTCCTGGAAAGATGGCCAATTTTATAGTACTTTAGGTAAATCAGAACATATGTTTAAATTAAAACAAAAACAACAGGAAGGCATTTCACCAAAGGGAGGGGCCCCGGCAGGCAGGAGGAGCAACAGATTCCCGCCAAGACCTGCCACCTCCCAAAGGGCCACCGACACTGTTCCTTCTCTAGCAGACTTGATACCACAAACCTTCCCCAATTTTGAGGTACACCCACTCCGGGACTGCTACCCCCAGCCCATGAAAGACCCCCCTCTGCCCTGGGCCTCTGGATGCTACCTCCGAACAGCATGCACGATTTCCAGCCTTCCCCGAGTCTGGGAACTGAAGGAGGTACGCAGTAGGACAGGACAAGGGTTTCTGTTTTGTAAAGGACCTTCTTGCCTTTGATGCCAAAGGTAAGTCCTTCAACAGCCCTTATTTGGGGTGACAAGCTTTGCCGACAGCTGGGCCGACTAGCTCCCTGCAACAGGTGTGCCTTGGGGAGCCAGCAACGGCAGTTACCTTCTCCAGGAGGTGAAAGAGGACCAGGGAGATCCCCTTCCACCAGACGTTCAGGAGCTGGGATGGGGAGGCTGGAGAGTGGACCACTTCTGAAGTGGGTCCTTAGGGGTCCATCGGCTCACCGCCCCCCACCAACACTGCTGCCGAAACAGCCCCTGAGAAGAGAGGAAAGGCTGACATCTCCCACATGGAGGACTCTCCCACAGAGGGAAAGGAGGCGGGGAGAGGGCCTGAGGAAATGGGGGGCTGGAGGGGAACAAGTTCTGCCTGTAAGGAACAGGGCTCCACCTGGTGGGAAGAGTTCAGACAGGATCTTGGGAGGTGAGGGGCCCAGAACTGATGCGGGGGACACCAATGTGGAGATGCTTGGTGGGTTAGGGACAGAGGGCCAGCCCTGTGCAGAGAGGAGGCTGATCCTCTGAGAAGGGGCAGATGGCAGATTCTGGAGTTTTCCAGGAGCCTGACCTGGATAGCCGAGATAGGACGCCAACCCTGAAGGAAGCTGGGGCCTGCTCTGAACTGCAGAGGCAGGGGCCAGCCCTGCCTGCGGGCATCCAGGGACCCAACCTGCACAGCAGCGACAAGGACTAGGGCTCCAGGAACCTCCGGCCCCACCTGACCAGCACAAGCAAGGGCCAATCCCAAGGACACAGGGTCCCACCTTAGCCAGCACAGGCAGGGATCTGGGTCCCTCTGTGGACAGCATGGGCAGGGACTGGGTTGCCCTACCATGCACACCACTGGCAGGGACTGGCTCTGGCCACCCAGAGACCCAGAAGCCCACCATGCACAGCAGAGGCGGGAGCTGACCCCGCAGGGCCAGGGTGGCCCCACCATGGACAGCAGGGCAGAGAGCCAGGGCCTTGCCATGAACAAGGCGGTAACCGGGCTGCCGTGGACAGCACGGGCAGGAGCTGCCCCCAAGGACACGGTCCTCATCGTGGACAGCATGAGCAGGGACCGGGTGGGTCCCCCATGGACGGCAGGGCTGACTGCAAAGACCCAGCCCCCACCGTGGACGGCACAGACGTGGATCGGGCTCGCAAGCGAAAGCACTGCAGAGAGCGTGCCTCCGCAGACGGCCCGGGTAGGGGCCGAGGGGCCTCGCCGTGGACAGCACGGGCAGGCACTGGGCCCGCCGTAGTCGGCACGGCAGGGTCGGCCCCGCCCGGCCAGCACGCGCCCTGCTGGCCCGCCGAATCCCGACAGGCCGGGCCCGGCCCCACTCACCCAGCAGCAGCAGTTTGAGCTCGCGCCGGGCGTCGCGCTTGTCCCGCCGCAGCTGCTTCTCAATCTCGGCGTTGATCCGCTTGGACTCCTTCACCTCATCGCTCAGGCAGCACGCCATCATGGACTCCAGAGTCATCGTCCCGGCCTCGGCCACCCGCCGGCCGTGCCCGCCGCCCCCCGGCCGGGCCCTGGCCCGGAGCAGCCCCGGCCGCGCCTGCCTCGCCCTCGGCGCTCGGCTCCCGGCCCGGCCGGTCCGCCTCGGCCGCCGCGCGAGCGCCGGTCCCCGCTCGGTCGCAAGTCCCGCCTGCGCCGCCGCCGCCGCCGCCAACTGCAGCCGCCGCGACCGAGCGACAGCGCCGCACAACCTAACCCGTGCGGGGAGCGGCGCCGACGGGCGGGCGGCGCGGCCAATGGGAGAGGGCGTTGGCCGCGGCGGCAGGACTAGCGGCAGGGGTGGGCGGGGCGGCGGCGCAGGCGGGGCTGGGGGGGCGCGGGCGGGTGCGCCCGCGGGTTTGGTTGAGCCGACGTGGGAAGGGGGGACGCGGCCGGGAGCCGGGGCGGGGCCGCCCGGGATTGTGGGAATGTGGCGGACTAGGCGGCCGGCTCGTCTGCACTCGGCTCGGCTCGGCTCGGCCTAGCTCGGCCCCGCTCGGCTCACTCCACCCGGGACGAGAGGCGCCCACCTGGCTGCTGCAGTAGCAGGATTGTGGGGACCCCGGCCCCCGCGAGACGCTGGGGTGCGGGCCTTCACAGTGGCCCGGAGCGCTGTGGTTTTGCCTGACCAGAAACGAACCTTTGACCCATCCATTGTTAGAACATTAATGGCACGCCTTCTGTATACCAGGCCTGGCGTCGATACAATTGCTATATGCCCGTTGTGGAATAAGCATGACAGAGTGCTTACTGTATGTAGATAAGCAGGAACTAGACATTAATGCAGTGCCTCCTGCAAACCAGGAGTGAACCAGACATTGATGCAGCCCCAGCTCTACATCAGGCAAAAACCAAACATTAATGTAATGCCTACTGTAAACCAGACATAGGTCAGGTTTTAATGCAATGCCTGCCATCTATCAGACAGGGGGGAAGCACTGTGGACTACCTACTGTGCAGCAGGCAATAGTGCAGTTCCTGCTATCTTCCAGGCAGGAGTCAAGTATTAATGCACTGTCTGCTATATACCAAGCGCTGTTTTAAGCCCTGTAAACCAACCCTTCTACTTGGTTGATTTTATTGGAATGCAGCCACACCGGTTCATTTACCTAGTGAGCTTGGCTACTTTCATGCTACAACGGCAGAGTTGAATAACTTTGATAGCCCTAAATTATTCACTAGTTGGTTTTTGTTTTTTTTGCAGAAAGAGACCTTGAATGAAGCCCAAACACAACAAGGGTTGCTCAATCAATTGTTTGGGATGATAGAAAAGAATAAGAGAACCTGGAGTTTCCTGGTGCTGGAAACCCATTTCACAGATGAGGAAACTGAGATTCACGGTTCCTTGACTATGGCCTCTCCTAGCCCTGACCTGGCCAGACCCCCCCATCTGCTCTCCCCACTGGGCCCTGCCCAGATCCTCCTGGGCTGCACCTTGACATTCTGTTCTTACCTGTCTGGAGATAAGCAGTGAGAGGGTCAAAGTCTCCACTCTTTAGTTGATCGGGGTGTGGGAAGCTTGGCTCCTTGAAGCTTTCATCCTTGGGGACTCCATCCCACCTCGCTGGACATACAGCCAGGGATGGGGCCTCCTGACCTCCCCCACAAAGAGACAAGATCTCCGCTTGTAAAAGAACCTACAACCAGGGAAACTGATCAAAATCATTGCCCTTTGGGCCTTGACTCAAAAATCCCTCCCCGGAGGGCGGGGATCCAGTCAGCCTTCTGTGACCACCCAGTCCCTTTCTCCCACGACAGCCTGTTGGATTTATTCTGGAGCCCTTTCCTCTGCCCAGCAGCCTCCTTTTTATTTGTCTTTTTTCTTGTTTCTTACCTCGCACACCAAAATGGAGAGTTTCACACAGATGCCTGCTGTCTCTAGAACCCAACCTGGCACATGCAGGCACGCAACAACAATTGAAGGATTGAAGGAAAGCATGGATGAGTGAGAACACGATAGCAAGTGTCCGCTGTCTTAAGTGGCCTCCCTCATTACTGTGATTCTTAGTACTAGCAGTTGTACTTGGGTATTTACTTGTCACGTTATTTACTGTTGTTACCACCTACTAGTGGACTAGCTGTGTGTCTCGGTCACCACTGAGTCCCCCATGATCAGCACAGAGGCTGGGCCTCTTCCCTCATCCACCAACGCTGTTTTATGCAGGGCAATGAGCTGAGTATTAATGAGCAGAATCGCTCATGTGTGTGGTCTCCGTGTATGCAGAAAACTGCCATCTTGTCGTTGTGGCGTCCCCAGGACCTAAACAGCACCTGGCATACAGTCAGTGCTTCATAAATGTTTGCAAGACCCTTATTCCCCCCAGTGCTTCTTCTCTCTGTCTCTGTGGAAAAAAATAATAATAACATTTCCTCCTTTCTTCCCTTCTTTGCAACTGCTCCCGGCTGCCTCCATCAGCTCTCTCTTAGGACTTGAGACCTTTGGGTGGAATCTTGTTTTTGCCTGTTACTCCTGTGTGAACTGTGACTTAACTTCCCTGGGCTTGTTCCCCTGTCTTTAAAGTGGACACACACATTTTTTTCAGAGAGCTGTTCTAAATAGCCAAGAAGTTTCTTTTAAAGTACGGAATAGAAGCTTAATGTTTGTTTAACTATTTAAATACTAGGGGGTGGTGATTAATAGATAATCTCGAGGGTACTGGGTCTTACCCCCCCCTCCACCGCTGCTGTGAGCTTCCTGGTACTCAGGGCTTTGTGTAGTTCGCCTGTCTAGGATGTGGGTCACACCTTCATAGGGGGCTGGGCCACAGCCTCCTAAGACACCCTGATCCAGAACCACCCAGTGAAGCCTCTCCCAGCATCTGACCCTCAGAAAGTGTGAAGCAGCGAGCGCTTATTGTCTTAAAGCACGAGTTGCAAGGGGAGGTGGGATTTGTTATGCAGAAATTGACAAGGAATATGTGCCCAAGGGAAACAAAAGGTGTTGTCCACAGGAGGCCATGTATTCATGACATTCCCTAGTGGAAACAACCCAAATGTCCACCCACAGGTAAGTGGATAAACAGACTGTGGCCTGTCCATATTCTGGAATAGTCTGCAACTGTAAAAAGGGAAAGTCACACAAAGATGTGGATGAATCTTAAGTGCTTTAGGATGAGTGAAAAAATCAGATAAAAAAGGGTATGTACTGGGGCTCCCTGGTGGTGCAATGGGTTAAGTCTCAGCACTATGAAGCTATCAGCAGCCACTGCAGCATGAATTCGATACCCAGCCACGGAGCCTCCCACATGGCGCAGCAGACCTCTCCTGTCTCACCCGCTGCTCCCCTCAGCAGTGTATTTCAGTCAATCCACCTGTTCTGCTCCCTACTCTGTCTCTGGTGAACCCTCTCACACCCCGCACCTCTGGCCTACACCCCAGCTGTTGTATGCATAAATAAATCTTTAAAAAATAATAAATAAATAAATTTAAGTTTTTATTTAAACATGCAGTTCGTGGCACATCAAGTATACCTTAATAAAGCTGTAAGAAAAAAGACAACTGTGAGGGGGGTGGTACTTGTAAAGCACATAGTAGGTGCTGATCAAATACTTAAATGTTTCAAGTGACTCTGAAACAGGGCAAGCAGGGTTAGGACTGCAGCTGAGGGCAGGAAAATGAGTCGAACAAGACAAGAGTTCATTCCCGGAGCCTTTACAGACATTGGTCGCCTAACAATGGGGACACGTTCTGAGAAGTATGTCATTAGGCAATTTCGTTGTACAAACATCACAGAGTGTAATTGCACAAGCCTAGGCTGTGTGGTCAAGCTTGTCCGGACGGCCATCATCTACGTGCTCACTGACGGGAATGTCGTTAAGTGACACCTGACTCGGGCCTCCCCGGTGGCGCAGCGGTTAAGCGCTGCGCTGTGGAGCTGTCAGCAGCAGTGACGCAAGTTCGACGCCAGGCTGGGGAGATTCCCACAGGGCGCAGCAGACCTCTCCTGCCTCACCCGCTGCTCCCCTCAGCAGTGTATTTCTGTCGCTCTGCCTGTTCTGCTCCCCACTCTGTCTCTGGTGACCCCCTCTCACCGCCCCACGCCTCTGGCCTGTACCCCAGCTTGTATGCATGTATAAATAAATCTTTAAAAAAAAGGAAAAAAAAAGTGACACCTGACTCTATCAAATGTCACCAGTAGTTCCCGCTACTGCTGCAGCTAGGGAGCAGGAAGTGGGCAAGCAGCAGGGAGGGAGGGAATCAATGGAGGTTGTCACAAAATGCTCCTATCTGCCAGGAGCTGGGCGCACACAAGAAGACCTTCAGTGGGTAAGATGGGGAAACTGAGGCTTGTGAAGAGAAGGAGAACTGGCCCTGGGCCCAGCCAGTTGCTAATTGCTGCCTTTGGCTTCCCCACCCAGGGGCCCAGGGAGACAAAGTCCACCGGCTACCACGCCTTCATGGCTAGGGGGCCCCACCCTCTTGGTTCCCTGCTGCCTCCTCCCCTCCTACTGTCCCTGAAGTCTATCTCCCATGCCTTCAGGAGTCAATTTTATGAGGGGTCCAGGGCTGGAGAACAAGGCCGTCTCCCACAAAGTATCGAACAAGAGCAAAGGTGAGTGGGGCTGGGTTCTGGGTAGGCAGGTCAGAGGGGCACCTGAGACCAGAACACCCAGCCCTGGGATCAGATTCCACAGCTTGCAAATCTCTGCCCTTCACCCTGCCCGGCTGCCAAAACTGGGATGCTGATCACCTACCCTCCCAAAAAAAGAATCTCCAGTACCATGTGGATACATAGTGTAAGAGTAGCCAGAGAGTGGGTTCACATAGTTAGCTTGCCTATACACCAAGTCATGTCCCCAATTTGCAATCACAAAGGGTATTTGTTTCTTTGTCTTAACAATGGTGTGACCCAAGAAGACGGAGAGATCTGGGTCTCCCTAAATCCCAGTTTTGTTCCCCTCCTTCACATGTGGCCTGGTCTACAGCAGGCTCCT
This sequence comes from Scalopus aquaticus, assembly GCA_004024925.1. NCBI lineage: Eukaryota > Metazoa > Chordata > Mammalia > Eulipotyphla > Talpidae > Scalopus > Scalopus aquaticus. The sequence goes on from PVIJ01006682.1 coordinate 65,872, forward strand.
AGCTAATGTTTTCTGCACAGCTCCAGAGTCTGCAGTACTTCAAAGAGTACTAGCCTTACCCAAGTATTACTCAGAGTATTACTTGACAGAAAAAGCCACACAGATGGTCAATAAGCTTGTTAGGAAAAAAAGCATAGGAACACTGCAGGGAGGCCACAGCCTCGGGGCTGTTTAAGATAAAGTCTGACCACACTAGGTGCTGGAGAGAATAGGGGACCACAGGGAGGCCACAGGGAGTCTCGCCTGTGGCTGGTGGGAATGCAAAATGATGCAGCCACTGTGGAGAACTGTACTAGGTTTTCCAAAGGTTAAATATACATCTGGGATAGGATATGGCTGTTTATTTCTTTTTATCATATTTCTACCCAATGGAAATGAAAATATGTCCATACAAAGCTTTGTGCATGAATGCTCCTTGTAAACGGTGGAAGGTAAGAGTCAGGTTGGCTGGTTGTCATCTCACACCACACACACACTTCCCCCTGCTGTGTGAGTTTCAGGGAGTGTCTGTCCCTCTCTGAGCCTCCATTTCTTCATCTGTTAAAATGGGGGTGCTGATGATCTTTTCCACATTCCAACAAGCACATGAAAAGACGCTCTGTGCTTTGCAGACACACGATAAAAATTGGCTTGTGTGAGTTAGGAAAAAAAGATATTGAACGTTATTAGCCACCAAGTAATACGAGTCAGAACCACTGAGATTCGACCCCACATGCACTGGGTTGGCTAAAATAAAAAAGACACAATAACTCGTGCTGGTGAGGAGGTAAAGAAACGAGAACCTGTGCGGGTGCTGCTGGTGGGAATGTGAAATGGTGCGGTTTGCTTGGAAAGCAACTTTACAGCTCCTCAAAAAGACAAATATGCACTTAGGCTGTTCAGAGCAGCCACAACCCAGGATGCATTTTGCCTTGATGCCTCGTCCCTCAAATTTCCTCCTGGGGAAACTTTAAGGTCCATCCCCAGGTGGATTCCTGGAGGACAAACACGGGGGTCTTGTGGTCTTTATGTCCCCAGCTTCCAGCTCAGGGCTGGACACCAGGAAGCTGGCATGGAAGGAATGAATGGGTCTCCTGACTCTCCCAGGCACAGCCCTGCCTTGTCCCCTGTGTCCCTTTGTCTGTCCTGACTGTCCACACAAACTTCTTCCCTAGATTTGGGCTGCTCAAGCAGGATTAGTGAAGTCCTGTGCATCCTTCAAAATGCCCCTTCCTCTCCATGGGCTCCCTCAACGCTCTGATAGAAACCTTATCTCCCATCCTACAAGCCCCCTTAGCCGCAGGCCATCCTTCCATCTCAGTCCAGTATGACCAGGTTCCTGGAAACACCACTGTCCTCAAATCTCCCATAAACTCCCCTCCTAGCCTTGTTCCTTCCAATTAAACTAAACTTGCTGCAGTCTCCGCAAATACTCCATGCAGGTTCACACCCCTGAGCTTTTGCATATGTTATACCATCTGCCTGGAACACCCTCCTCACTCTATTTATTTTGCCAATTTCCAATAGCTCAACTCCAACATCTCCTCCTCTATGTGTCCTTCCCTACCTCCCCACCACACACAGAACCCAATTCCTCATTCCTGAGCTCCCCCAGTCCCAGTTACCACCCTCTGCACCAACCCCTACCCCACAGGGCTGGGAACATCTGTGTCTGACCCTGTCTCCCACAGACTGGGGATTTCTTAATAGCCAGGTCTGGTGAACTTCTGTTCATCCTTCAAAACCCCAACTTAAATGCCCCTCTCTCTGCATAATCTTTACCAGTTTCCTGACAAATGCTTCATCCCTTCTCTACTGTTTTCCCAGCCTGAAGTCCCCTCATCTGACCCCTTGGGGCTGAGAGCATCTGGGTCCAGCTCAGTCTTCCCCAAATTGGGAACTTTTCAATTGCCAGGCCTAAAGATCTGGTTTTACTAGGTCCAGCATGTGACTGTCATAGAGGAGGGATCAAGAAGTGTACTACATGTGAATTAATGACAAATGAATGAATGAACACCAAATTGAGGCCTTGCATTTTACTAATTCTAGCTTCTACCAAAACTTCACGCAAGCAACTGAGACAAGACTTTTCTTAGGTTATAAACAGTTTTTCCTGTGGGCAGGTTGAGTTTCTTATTCCCAAGTTAGGGCAAAACAGTTTGCACCCAGGGCTGCAGGCTCTGGCAGCGCAGGAGGCCTCCCACACAGCTTCCCTAAGGCTTCACTCATCCTAAGCGTCAGAAACTTCTGGAATGTGGTTCCTGGCTCTGCCCTCACTCCTCTGGATTAGACTCTGCCAAGCGTGGGGCATTTTTGACAAGTTCATTCTGAGTCCATCTGAGATGCCCCCATGTGCAGGCAGGGGCAGCCCTTGGTTGGTTCTCAGAGGAGGTAGACCCAGTGGCGCTATCTCTTCCTTTTGAAATTGTTCTTGAATTTAAATTTGAGTCAGGTCCCACCTCTACTTGCCCACAGCCCTCCAGGGCAACCACCTGCCTCAGGATAAAATTCCAAGTTCCTGCCACCAGATCCACAGTACCCTGCAAAACTTGCCTTGTCCACTCCCTGCCCTTCCGCCTCCCCTTCTGCCCCTGCTCATTCTGCTACAGGAGCCCAGACCTCCTAACTGTCTCTTCAACCTGCCAGGTCCTGCTCTGGGGCCTTTGCACTGCCTGTGCCCTTCGCCTGGAATGTTCCCCACGATAAGCTCCCTCCCTCCACAATCTGACTCTCTGATAGCCTCTTGTACCTTTCCCGCTCGCTTTCTTTTTTTCCCTCCCTCCCTCCCTCCCTCCCTCTCTACCTTTCATCTTCCCATTTCTTTGGAATGGACTCATGAATCCTCACTTTTTAAAAATGGTTTAGAATTCCTCATTGCCTTTAATTATTTTGGTGCCCAAATTAGCCACATTTGCCCCGCAAGCTGGTTCCTGTGTCCTCTGACAGGTTCTGTTCTCTGGGCACGCTTGCTGACATTCTGATATGAAGATGCTTTATGTTCATCTTGCCTTGTCATCTCCCAGATTCGGGATCAGCCATTTCTCCAATGAGATCTGGATCTATTTTAAGAGGTACCTGGGGGGCCTCCCTAGTGGCGCAGGGGTTAAAGTCTCAGCACTATCAAGCTATCACCAGCCACTGCAGCAGGAGTTAGATCCCCATCCCCAACCAAGGAGCTTCCCACATGGCGCAGCAAACCTGTCTCTCAGCCGCTGCTCCCCTCAGCAGTGTGTTTCAGTGGATCTGCCTGTTCTGCTCTCCCCTCTCTGGTGAATCCTCTCACCCCCCACACCTCTGGTCTACACCCCAGTTCTTGTATGCATAAATAAATAAAATAAATCTTTAAAAGAAAAAGGTACCTGGGATTTATTTTAATCAAGTATGAGAAGGCACGCAGACACAGACATGCCTGTCCAGAAAACAGAAGTCTGTCCTCAAGGACCCTGTGGAAACAGGAAGCACAGCACACGGCCGCACGGGGAACCACCAGGGCCGGTCAGCATGGTGCGGGGGAGAGGAGTGCGGGGGCCAGGCCTTCCTGTGGTTTCCATGGGAAGGAACGGGTGAGGTAAGCAGGCTCAGGAGGAACTAGTTGAATAATTTCAGTGGGTTCTGGGGAATAGGGCTGCCCTCATTATCTGACTCTTGACCCTGGAGTGGTTAGGGTTGGGGGATGGTGGTTTTAAGTATGAGGCTACATAGAAGAGAAAGTTGTGTTCACTGAACTGGGTGTCTTTGCCCCAGGGCTCCTTGGCAGAGAGTTGGGACCTATAGAAATGGAGATAAGTTCGTGTATATACAGAGGCTCTTCCTTATTCACCAATTCTGCGCTCACAAATTCACCTACTCACAAACATTTATTTGTGACCCCCAAATCGACAGCCAAGTCATTTGCAGACACTCACTGCAGGGTAAATGAGAATTATCCGATTTTTCTGCCCTTCCCTCAATGGTGGACCTCTGCAGCCTACACGCATGCCTGATGGCAGTCACCTGGAGTAGGGTGTGGGCCTGTTAGTGGGCACTCCTGGGCCAGAGACTGGGCTTATAAGCAGAGAAGCAGTCGCAGCAGCAGCAGTAGCAGCAGAGAACAGAGCGTGGAACGGAGAGAGTCCGAGAGAGTGAGATTCGCTGGGAGGCCTGCCAGCCTCTCCACCCCCCGAGTCCCCTACCTGCCTTGTACCTGGTTGCCTCCCTTTAAGAAACCATTAAAAGACTAAAAAGCCACAGAGGGCTCTAGAACTCCTCCTTCAGACCCGTCTGTGCAGCTCCATGGAGAACCTGTGCTTCCCTGAGTCTTCTTGCCACAACACTCACACGGTGGCCAAAATTTGAGCTGCCCGGCAGACGTGTTCCCACCTGAGATCTGAGAGGGCGCAGCTCAGCCTTCGGCTTCAGCTCAGAGCCTAATCACGGCGCTTTCCGGGCCTTGTGAGTGCCACGTTTTTCGCATTCTTATACCTTTTGTTGGTGTTCTCGGTATTTCAATTGGCCAGAGCACAGGCTAACGTGTGTGGCGCTGCTGAGTGCAGGAGGGCTGCGGCGGGCCTTGCAGAGAGCATGCGGATATTAGCTGAGCTCCATTCAGCGCGAGTTACAGTGCTGCTGCCCTCAGAGTTCGGAGTGAATGAAACAACAGTGCATGTTCACTCAGGTGTCTTTAAACTGAAACACACCGAACTTGGGCTCTGGGTGACAGAAATGCGCATGGGCCCACAGGAACCTAACCCCGCATCGCTGCAGGAGTAGCGGTTCGGCATTTGTCATTCAGGGTTTGCGGCAACTTTCTAGAATTATCATGAGTAACAAGAATGGACTGGATCACAGCTCTGTGTGGCTTAAGGATGTTATGGACAATAACAGATCACATACAAGCCCAAGGTCCCAATGTGACAAAATCACCTAAGGAAATATTTCTCTGAACATATCCTCATAATCCAGGGACACATGACTTACATCTGCCTCACTCTATATCATGGCCCAAGACAAATGGTTAAATAAGCTTCCTTCACCACCACCCCTCCCCCCACCCTCACCCAGCACTCATTAACACCAGCATTGTACTTTGGGAATATAATTGCTCAATCGATGCCACATTGCACGCCTACCAGGAAACCTCCTCTGTACTGATTCTTTTTTTTTTTTTTAATGCACACAATAACTGGGGTGCAGGCCACAGGTGCGGGGGGGAGGGGGTGAGAGGATTCACCAGAGACAGAGTGGGGAGCAGAATAGGTGGATCTACTGAAATGCACTGCTGAGGGAAGCAGCGGGGAGACAGGAGAGGTCTGCTGCACACTATGGGAAGCTCCCAGGCTGGGATTGAATTCGTGCTGCACTGCCTGGTGATAGCTCCATAGTGCTGAGACTTTAACCCTGGCCCCACCAGGGAGGCCCTGTCCCTATTCTTTTCTTCACAGAGGGTACCTGAGACTCAGTGGCTAGCCCTGGGCTGTGCTAGGCCATGCCCCCAGCCTGTTGACACAGGGAGCTTCTCACAGGTGTGGTTACAAAGGCTTTCAGTTTTGAGTTTTCCCATCTTGGTTCCCTATTACCCTTTATCTGTGCCCAGCAATAAAAGTCGTCAAGGTCCCCTGCTGGGCGAAGGGTGAGGGCAGATAATGGTGGGCACGTGGGCAGAGTCAGCAGCAGGCTGCCCCATGCCCTGCAGAGAGGGATCTCTGAGGGCTGTTTTCTCGAATGAACACAGTCACTGCTGGTGACAGCCATCGAAAGTGGGTACTTAGGTTCTTGGAAGCACAGAGAACCATGGGGTGGGGGTGGGCTGCTGCCCGCTTGCCCCGGCCGCTCAACCCGTCTGCCTCTCAGAAAAGGACCTAGAAGGGATTCCAGGAGGGAGGGCACAGCCAGCGGGTGCAACGCCACCCAAGGAGGACTGTTGGGCTTAGCAAATAAAAACCTCAGGGCCTCCCCAGTGGCGGCGCAGCGGTTAAGCGCGAGTTCGATGCGAGTTCTACGGGAGTTCGAAGCCTGCCAGGGAGACTCCCACATGGCATGGCAGACCTCTCCTGCCTTCCCCCTACCCGAGCAAGTATGGGTTGGTTTTAATTTTTATGTTTTTTTTACTTAAACTTATTAGTTGTGGTAAAATATACATAACGAAATTTACCATTGTAACCATTTTTAAGTGCATAGTTCAGCGGCATTAAGCACATTCACACTGTTGTACAGCCATCCCTGATGTCCCTTTCCAGAACTTTCTCCTCTTCCCCAACTGGAACTCTGCCCCATTAAACGTTAACTCCCCTCCCCTCCCCGGCCTCGGGCAGCCCCATCTGCCTCCTGGCTCTGCGGCTGTGACTCCAGGGCCCTCCTGTGAGCGGGTCACACAGTGTGTGTCCTTTGTGTCCACTCGGTCTCATGCCCTCCAGCCCCCTCCAGTAGGTAGCTGTGTCAGAATTTCCTTCCTCTTGCAGAGTGAATACTACTCCATTGTATAAACAAACCACATTTTCTTTATCCATTCATCTGTTGATGGACCCTTGGCTAGTTTCAGCCTTTTGACTATTGTGAATTATGTGGCTGGGATGTTGGTGAAAAAGTACCTATTTGAGCCTCGACTTTCAAGCCTCTTGTGGACACACCTGGGAGTGGAATTGCTGGATCTAATGGTAATTCTCTGTTTAACCTTTTTTTTTTTAAAAAAAAAGATTTATTTATTTATGCATACAAGAGCTGGGGTATAGGCCAGAAGTGTGGGGGGTGAGAGGATTCACCAGAGACAGTGGAGAGCAGAACAGGCAGATCTACTGAAATACACTGCTGAGGGGAGCAGTGGGTGAGACAGGAGAGGTCTGCTGTGCCATGTGGGTCAGCTCCGTGGCCTGGGATTGAACTTGTGCTGCAGTGGCTGGTGATAGCTTCATAGTGCTGAGACTAAATCCCTTGCGCCACCAGGGAGGTCCCCCATTTTATATTTTAAACGAAATAGAATGGGAAATCATGCACTGTGCTTTGTAAGAGTAAGTGTAACCTCGTGGCACTTTTACTGATGTGATGGATGTATTTAAATGTGTGTCCTTGGCATGTGTGTGTTCGTGCATATGTTTGAAAAACATACATATAGGCTGATCCTTGAATGGCATAGATTTGAATTGCTCTGCTCAGTGCTCAATTTTCTTGTAAGCAGTTGACATAAATTCACAGTATCATTTAGTACAATACTATAAGTGCATTTTTCTCTTCCTATGATTTCCTTAACATTTTCTTTTCTCTGGCTTACTTCCCCGTAAGAACACGGAGTGTAGTACAGATCTCAGATGAAATATGTGTGCACTGGCTGCTTCTGTTCTCCATGAGAGTTCTGGTCAACAGCAGGCAATTAGTGAAGTTCTTCAGGAGTCCAAAGTTACACATGGAGTTTTCAGGGGGAGAGGATCAGCACTTCTCACTCCAGTGTTGTTCAAAGGTCACTGTAGAGGGGGCCTCTCTGATGGTATAGGGGTAAGTCTCAGCACTATGAAGCTATCACCAGCCACTGCAGCACAAGTTCGATCCCCGGCCAGGAGGCTGACCCACATGCGCAGCAGACCTCTCCTGTCTCGCCCGCTGCTTCCCTCAGCAGTGTATTTTAGTAGATCCGCCTGTTCTGCTCCCCACTCTGTCTCTGAGGAATCCTCTCACCACCCCCACACCTCTGGCCTATACCCCAGTTATTATTTACACAAATAAATAAAAATAAAAATAAATCTTAAAAAAACAAATTTCAACTGTACATATGTGTGTATACATATTTTTAATTAGATGTAGCCTATCATGATCAAAAAAAGTCTGAAGCCAACCTGTCCATATGTAACTGTTTCTTACTCCACAATTTAAATCCTTTTGTACGCGCTGAGTTCATTCATTAGGCTGGAGATTCTCTTCTAAGTGTAATTTTGCCCTGTCAAGAGACACCCAGCAATGGGGTGACATTCCTGGTTATCTGGAGGTGATTCTGCCTTCCCCGGGGACACTGGATCAAGTGGGTGTCGCATCCACTGGATGTTGCACCCACACCCCGGGGTGCACAGGGTGGCCCCTCCACAGAGAAAACCCAGCCTCGATGTCAACATTGGGTGCAGTGGGAGGACCCTGTGTTCATTCTTTGGGCAAAAAACGAGTCTTTCCCATGCTCCGACGACACAGCAGAATAAATGCTCAGTGGGTCAGACGGTGTAAACTAGGGTGACCCTCCCCGGTGTGAGTCACTTCCTTTCTTCCCCCACTCTCTGTGTGCATTTAAATGTGTAGCATCCCAGAGCCTCAGAAGGTCAGATGATTATGTAATACGGTCTCCTGGGGGTTCAGTGGAACCCCCCTAATTTAGGGGCTCTCATCTCCGGGTTATCCTGCCCGCAGCGGGGAGGCTGGCCAGTCGGTAGACATCTGGGATCCTGCTCCTGGAACTGAGCGGCTGGGAACCAGGAGAGCTGCCTTCCACAGCGAGCGACCCAGCCCGACGTCCACAATGCAGGGGAGCTTGGACGAGCCTCTCCAGAGCGCCGGCATCGCCAGCGTACAGGCTGGCACGCCAGCCTGGCGCACAGCCTGGCGCGCAGCGGGTGCGCGCCCGGTGTGCTCTGGGGAGAGAGGCGCTTTGCTCTGTCGGTGCTCCCGTGAGACGCTGCCCCCATGTGGACGGCTGTAGAACCACGGCCTCGGCCCGGCGGGCTTGGGGAGACCCCGCTGCTCTCTGCCCGAGCTTGGGGAGCCTGTGCTCACCACGCTACCCACCAGCGCTTACTGCCCGCCATTCCTCCAGGGCGGTGCTGACCCGCAAGGTGGCCGCTGTGGCTGCTGAGCCGAGATGCGGCCAGAGCAACCGGGGTTGTGCATCGTTAATATATTTTCATTTTCATCATTTTAAGTGTAAAAGGATTTAACTGTGTACTGTTCGTGGCTGCTGTGCCTCTCGACCAGGGTCTCTCCGCCTGCACTGTGGACGGGTTCGGGGCACTTCCTGAGGGGCCCCCTGGGCACTGTGGGCTTGAAACAGCATCCCTCGCCTCACCCACCCGCTGCTAAACGTGATAACCTCAGATGTCTCCTCACAGCACCTCCACACAGCCCCTGCGGGCAAGACCACAGAGATTCAAGCCGCTGTTCTAGAACATTGAGTACCCTCTGTAGAAGGTCCTAAGATGATGGCATGTTCTACATCTGCCTTCCTGCCGGGTGGGAATGCCATACATGGCGAACCAGCATCTGATAGTGGCCCTGGCCCCTGAGGAGCTGGTTTTCTTTCCTTTCACTTCAATGCATTTAAATTTGATGGCGGGGCCTCCCTGGTGGCACAAGGGTTCGTCTCAGCACTATCAAGCTATCAGCAGCCACTGCAGCAGGAGTTCGATCCCCGGCCAGGGAGCTGACCCACATGGCGCAGCAGACCTCTCCTGCCTCCCCTGCTGCTCTCCTCAGCAGTGTATTTCATCAGATCCACCTGTTCTGCTCCCTGCTCTGTCTCTGGTGAATCCTCTTACCTGCACCTCTGGCCTACACCCCAGTTCTTGTATGCATAAATAAATAAAATAAATCTTTAAAAAAAATAAATGTGATTGCAGATGACCAGGTGTGCCCCCCCCAACAGAAAAGCCCCTGGTTTGCAGAAGGCAGCCGCTGCCCCCTGGGAAGGGGGTGTCCTTGTGTGTCCATTGGCTGCGTGTCTCTGTGTTGGTGGACATGCTTGTGTTTATTACATTATTGTCATTTCTTGAATTAATTTTTTGAATTAAGACAGGCATATCTTGTATATTGCACTTTGCAGATATTGTGTTTTTGTTTGTTTGTTTTTACAAATTGAAGGCTTGTGGCAACCGTGTGTTGAGCAAGGCCCTTGGTGCCATTTTTCCAACAGGATCTGCTCATTTCCTGTGTCTGCCACATTTATTGAAGATGTGCTTGTTGTGTTTTAGGCATAATGCTATTACACATTTAATAGACTGCAGAATAGTGTACACATACCTTTTATATGCACTGAGCAACCAGAAAGCCCAGGTGGCGCGCTTTATGTGAGCTCCACAGGACTGCGGCGGCAGGAGCAGAAGCCAGGACTTCTCTCAGGCACCCCTGTGTTTACACGGCCCTTGCTGGTTCCAGACCCTGTTCTGAACACTTCACTCCCATGGGCTCAATGCTTTCGCTTCAAGCACTTTACACAGTGGCTGGGGGCTCGGGGAAGGGCTCTGGGGCAGGTTGGGAAGATACATGTAAAACTAACCAGGATGTAAAACTGACCAGAGGAGTTCAAATCTCACCTCTGTCAATTTCTCGCTGTGTGATCTTAGGTGGGTGTCTTGCCCTCTCTGAGCCTCTGGGTCACCTCATTACCACCATTTCCTGGGGCTAGTCTGATGATTAAGTTGCATAACTCACTGTCTTCGTCTGCTTGTGCTGTCATAAGGAAATGCCAAGACTAGGTGTTTCAACAAGCAAAATTTATATCCTCACAGATCTGGGCACTGGATCTAGAAGATCTAGAAGTCCAAGATCAAGGTGTCAGCAGGGTCAGCCTCTGACCCTCCTTAGGACACTAACCCTATCACCAGCCCTCCTGACCACATCTAACCCTAACGGATTCCCAAAGGTCCCTCCTCCAAATACCATCCCACCGAGGTTGGGGCCTAAAGGAATCGAGCGGGGGAGGTGTCACAATTCATTTCATGGCATTCGCGCAAAACACATTCAGCGGGCTGCTGGGAAATGCTCGCCAGTGGTATTCCCACAGTAGTGGGGCTTACACTCACTGCTGTTGGCACCTGAGTCCATTTCTCAAATTCTCTAGGCTTTGGGTCTCGATTTCCTCAGTCACAAAATGGGATTGGTCACTGTGTCTATCCTAAGAGCTTGGGAAGCGGACTTTGGTAAAATGTGGTCATTTACAATGAAAGTGATGCTATTTTATTAGGGAGGAGTAAGGGGAGATGCAGGCACCAGGGAAGTAGGCAGGGGCCCCAGGTCCTACAAGGGTCACACTATGTATCGTCGCCCACTAGATGTTTGGGAAAGCAGAGACCCAGAGAGGAACAGCCACTTGTCCAGAGCCACACAGCTCATTTGCTGGGTACTTGACCTCAGCTTTGGTGACTCAGGGGAGGCAGTGGGGGCTCTGAGGGCAGGCCCGTTGGGCAACCAAACCTCCCTGCTCCCCACAGTCCCCAAATATCCTCAGGTATCCCCAGAGAGAGTACCACAGGAGGTGGCCTCCTAATCACCCTGCATAATTACTGCAGGGCCCCAGGGAAACATCAGAACACCTTTTCAAGGTCTTTAAACACCCCAACAGCCCTCCAGGCCCTGCCAACACCAGGTTCCCCAGGGCACAGCTGGAACCTCTGGGGAGAAAGAAAAATACAAAAACAAAACATTCAGGGCCTTCCTGGTGGCGCAGCAGGTTAAAGCATTGTGCTGTGGAGCTGTTGGCAGCGGCGACGCGAGTTCGATGCCCAGCTAGGGAGATTCCCACATTGCACAACAGACTTCTCCAGCCTCGCCCGCTGCTCCCCTCAGCAGTGTATTTCTGTCTATCTGCCTGTTCTGCTCCCCGCTCTGTCTCTGGTGAATCCTCTTACGGCCCCACACCTCTGGTCTGTACTCGAGCTTTTATGCATAAATAAATAAATCTTTTAAAAAAATTTCATTGTCAAATTAGGCCCCAGGGGGTGATGACAAGGACCTAAGCCTGGGGTTCCCAGCCCCTACCAGCCTGGGGGGAGGCTCTAACCAGGCTTAAGTCTCTCTCTCTCAGCCTCTATTGTCCCCATTTGCAAAATGGGTTACAAGTAAATGAATGAATATGTGAAGAAGACTTTAACAGTCAGCCTAGGCTGTCAGTTTCATCATCATTGCTGTTGTTTATCTTTCCAGGATTTTTTTTTTTAAGATTTACTTATTTATGGGCCTCCCTGGTGGTGCAGCGGTTCAGTGCCGTGCTGTGGAGCTGTCAGCAGCAGCGACACGAGTCGACATGAGTTTGACACCCGGCCGGGGAGATTCCCACATGGCACGGCAGACCTCTCCTGCCTCGCCCGCTGCTCCCCTCACAGTGTATTTCCATCGATCTGCCTGTTCTGCTCCCCACTCTGTCTCTGATGAACTCTTCTTTCACCATCCCATGCCTCTGGTCTGTACCCCAGCTTGTATGCATAAATAAACAAATCTTAAAAAAAAGTTTTAAAGAAAAAAAAAGATTTACTTATTTATGCACACAAGAGCTGGGGTATAGGCCAGAAATGCCGGGCACGAGAGGGTTCACCGGAGACAGAGTGGGGAGAACAGGCAGACTGACTGAAATACACTGCTGAGGGGAGCAGCAGGTGAGATAAGAGAGGTCTGCTGCGCCATGTGGGAAGCTCCCTAGCTGGGGATTGAACTCGTGCTGCAGTGGCTGCAGACAGTTTGATAGGCTGAGCCTTAACCTGTTGCACCACCAGAGAGGCCTGTTCCAGGATTTCCTGACCTGTAGAAGGAATGTGCAGGGATTGTGAGCTGCTGTCCCCACTACAGGGCCGGACTCAAGGGCCATGAGGAGGCCCTTACTTTAGGCTCAGAAGTCAAGGTGGCTACTAACAAGTGTCGGCGAGGACAGGGAGAAATTGGAGCGCTCGTGCCCTGAGGGAGCGGGAAGTGGGGCAGCCGTGGTCACTGTCTGCGGAGTCCTCAAGTGGTTAAACATAAACGTTCCAGAAATTTCTGGAGTAGTGCCTACTCCAGAGAAATTATAAGCTACATCTACACAAAAGCATGCACATGAATGTTCACAGCAATGCTGTTCATAATAGGCCAAGTGTCCACTGGTGGATGAATCCACACACGGGACCATCACTGGCCAGGAGAAGGGGGCAGCTCTGACGCTGGCTGCCATGGGGAGGGGCCTGAACACACACCGCTCAGGGAGAGAAGCAGACACACGGGCCTCACGGAGTGTGAGTCCACTGCTGAGAAATGCCCAGTGACAGGCACGGCCACAGACAGATACAGGAAGCAGATGGTAAATGCCAGGGACTGGGGGAGGAGGCTAGGGGTGGTGGTTATTGGGGAGGGTGTGTATTTTGGGGGTGATGGAATGTTCTGAAATTACAGGTGATATTTGCTCAACTCTATGAATGTACTAAAAACCAAGGTGAAAGAACCTTAAACACAAACCGACTGACTCAAAGTCAGACTCAAAAGAACGAACACTGTGTGATTCCACTCACAGAGGGACTGAGAGTTAGATTCACAGAGACGGAGGGACCCATGAAAGCCATAAGCCGGAGCCTCCCTGGTGGCGCAGAGGTTGAGCGCTGCGCTGTGGAGCTGTTGGCAGCAGCGATGCGAGTTCGACGCCCAGCCGGGGAGAATCCCACATGGAGCGGCAGACCTCTCCTGCCTCGCCCGCTGCTCCCCTCAGCAGTGTATTTCTGTCTGTCTGACTGTTCTGCTCCCCAGTCTGTCTCTGGTGAACCCTCTCACCGCTCCACGCCTCTGGCCTATACCCCAGCTTGTATGCATAAATAAATAAATCTTAAAAAAAAAAAAAAGCCATAAGCCGCCCTGCTCCCCTCTCTCCTGGAAGACACCAGAGAAAGCGTTCCAGAAATCAGATCAGATTGGGTTGCTCTCGATACTCAAAAGCCATCTGTGGCTCCCCAGCACCCTTTGAATTAAGACAGGATCTGAGGCCCTGGGTGGTCTGCTGCTTGCCCCCCCAGCCCCCGCCGTGTCCTGCTTTCCCTACACTTGCTGCCCACTGCAGTCGCTGGCCCTTTGCAAGGGGCAGTTTTCTCGCTGGATCTGTTGTCACCTAAACAACTCCCACATCATTCATTGGGGGGAATCCCTCCCCCACTGAGCCAGGGCCAAGATCAGCTCCATTGTTACCAACTCTCCTGGAAAGAAATTCCCCACCCTCTTCTCTCAACTTGCCATTTGGCAGCAAAGCCGGGCCTCCCTGGTGGCGCAGGGGTTGAGCGCTGCGCTGTGGAGCTGTCGGCAGCAGCAATGTGAGTTCGACGCCCAGCTGGGGAGAATCCCACATGGCGGGGCAGACCTCTCCTGCCTTGCCCGCTGCTCCCCTCAGCAGTGTATTTCTGATCTGCCTGTTCTGCTCCCCACTCTGTCTCTGGTGAACCTTCCTCTTGCCGCCCCGTGCCTCTGGCCTGCACCCCAGCTTGTATGTATAAATAAATAAATCTTAAAAAAAAAAAAAGCAGCAAAGCCCCTCCCCGGGGCCACGGCTAGTGTTCAGGTGGGGGTCATTCTTGGAGAAGAGACCATGCTGTGTACCGCAGGATGCTAAACAGGGTCCCTGGCCTGCCCCTTTCGATGCCAGAGCACCCTCAGTCATGCCGACCGCAGATGTCCTGGATGTTGCCAAATGCCCCACGGGGGCAGACTGATGCCCTGTCGGGAATGAGCACGGTAGAGGCACGATCAGAGGGACTGCTGTCTCCATCACCCTGGCACCCAGCAGAGCGGCAGCAGGTCTCTCTTCTGCTTCCTGAGGCTCCAGGCTGGAGGCTCAGCACACAGAGAAGCAGCAGCAGCTGTCACTGCCCAGCCAGGCAGAAGGCAGCGGAGCTGAGCTGTGGCTGAGTGGGGTCTCCCTCGGATTCTTAGGTTGATGTCATGACCCCCAGGTGGTGGTGTTTGGAGCTGAAGCCTTTTGGAGCAGATTATGGTTATATGAGATCATAAAAATGGAGTCCTACTCTGAATCTGACGGGATGGGTGTTCCTGGAGAGAGAGAAAGACAGAGATCTCCCACATGCGTGTACAAGGAGATTGTGAGGACGCAGTGGGACGGCAGCCGCCCCAGGGCAGGAGAGCCCGGCGAGAAACCGAATCTGCAGGAACTGGATATCGTCCTTCCGGCTCCTAGAACTGTGAGAATTGAATGTCTGCTGTTTATAAGCCACCCCATCTGTGGTGTTTTGTTGGGGTAACCCTAGCTGGCTAAGCTGCATTCTGCCTCGCCTGGGCCATCAGAGCCCAGGAAAGATGATTTCCACAGGGATGAAGATTCATTGAGCACCCCGTGTGACAAGTTCCGTGCCGGGAATGAAACAGACAAGATCCCTGCCTTGTGGAGCTGACATCCCAGTAGGGACATAAGCATATCAATGAAAAGATAAAAGACAGGTGTTGCTATGGAGAGCAGCCAGTGAGTGGGGGTGTCAGGCTATTTTAGGGAGGTCCAGGATGGCCCATCTGGTGAAGTGACATCTGAACAACCTGAAGGAAAGTGAGGGCGCAGCCCAGGTGAGTCTACAGGAAGAGCCCTCCACACCAAGGGAACGGTCATGCAAAGGTCCTGGGGCAGGTCCATGCCCCGTTTGGCTGAGCAAGAAGGAGAAATGAAGGAGGCAGGGGTAGGAAGGCGACAGGGGCAGGTTGTGCTGTGGATGTAGCAAAGAGGTCACAAAATTTAAGCCAAAACAAGTAAAAAATGGGGGCCTCCCTCGTGGCACAATGGGTTAAGTCGCAACACTGTGAAGCTATCCAGAACCACTGCAGCACAAGTTCGATCCCCGGCCAGGGAGCTTCCCACATGGCACAGCAGACCTCTCCTGTCTCCCCACTGCTCCCCTCAGCAGTGGATTTCAGTCTATCCACCTGTTCTGCTCCCCACTCTGTCTCTGGTGAATTCTCTCATCCCCACCCCACACCTCTGGCCTACACCCCAGTTTGTATGCACAAACAAATAAATATTTTTTAAAAAGTCAAAAATGATAGATTTATTTATTTTTCACTAAGCAGAAAATTGAAATACATGGTACAATGAAATGGACAAAATAGACATTCAATTTAGTTTTGTCTGTGAGAATTTCACAATAAAATCTATTTCTCTTGTAATCATATTTATATATGTACATTCATATGTATAATAGCAATTATACATATACTTTTACTTATTTATTAGGGAGCCCAAGGAGGATATTGAACAAGGGAAGACATGGACATGATCTCATTTCTGTTTTCAAAACTCTCCCTTTGAGCCAGGTTCCCCCTACTGGAGAAAGAATTAAATGAAAAGTAGAAGTAGAAGGAATAAATTCTGAAGTGATAGTGGTTTTGAAGGGGTCAGTGTAAACACACACACACACACACACACACACACACGCACACGGGGCGGGGGGTGGGGGAGATAGATGATTGATTGATAGACAATATATAGGTAATAGATAAGTAGATTTAGATGTAAATACATGAACATATACAAATGCATATTTATCAGCTCTATTCTTGAAAGGGTGTGGCGGCAGCAAAATCCCAGAATTTGAGCACACCTAGCACCCAAATCTCCAAATCTTAGTGTCTAAATATCATACTTCATTAATAGGAATCAGACCCCAGGAGAGATGACTAAGACCAGAAATGGGATAGGGAGAAGACAGGATGAACCTGGGTCATCTTCGGGCAGAACATAAGAAAGTGGTCAAAACGTGGCTGGGACAAGCCAAATGACACAGGCATTTGACTGTCAAATGACTCAGCATTTTCTAAAGAGCAGACAATTGGATTCTGGGTAGCAATGAACTGCTGATGGATGATAGCAGCATATTTGTTGATACAGTTATTTAACGTCTGGCTTCCCTGCTAGACTGTAAAAACCCAGGTCTTTGTGGATTACCATGTCCCTAGAATCTTACCAGGGTTGGGCACATAGTAGGTGCTCAATAAATGTTTTTTTATTGCTCTGGACATGGAAGTCAGAGAATCCAAAGATATATGAACGAGGACCTCCCTGGTGGCACAAGGGGTTAAGTCTCAGCACTATGAAGCTACCGGCAGCCACTGCAGCACAAGTTCGATCCTCGGCCAGGGAGCTTCCCACATGGCGCAGCAGACCTCTCCTGTCTCGCCCACTGCTCCCCTCAGCAGTTATCTCAGTAGATCTGCCTGTTCTGCTCCCCACTCTGTCTCTGGTGAATCCTCTCACCCACACACACACATACACCCCTCTGACTACACCCCAGCTTGTATGCATAAATAAATAAATCTTTTTTAAAAATTGCTAACTTGTTCATTCGTTTCACAAATACCTAATTTTGGTCCTGAGCATAAATCCTTTACTAGGCCCTAACCATGTGCTGAGATACAGCATTAAACAAGACAGGCCATTCCTTGCTCTCATGGATCTTTTAATCTGATGGGATTCACAATAATAATAATTAAAAAACATTTAAACATGGTCAGTGTAGAGTGATGAATGCTATTTTAATAAGAATAACACAGAGTGATGAAATAAAACATGACCTGAGTGTGTGTGTGTGTGTGTGTCCCACTAGTCTGGTCAGGGAAGGTCTCTCTGAAGAACTGCTATTTAAACTGACAAGGATTAAGTGTATGGAAAGATCTAGGGAAGGGCATCACAGGTAGAGGGAATAGCAAATGCAAAGGCTCTGAGGTAGGACAGATTTTTCCATGTCAATTTCCTTGTATCATAATAATGGGGATGAAAATTAAAGGCCAACCTGGGTGTACAAGCGGTGCCTGGTCAATCTGTTTATTTCCAACTTTTTTCCATAGCAAATAGGCATTGGTTAAACAAAAGAAGGTGGGGAAAAAGGAAAAATAATAATAATATAGTAAGAATAGTCACTCACTTCCTCATTTAGTGAACTTGGAAAGTCATGTGAGCTAAAGCTGACCAATCAGAGTATCTATTCAGACCTTAGGGTTGAATCAACATAGTCACATGACCCAAGCCTAACCAGTCAGAACACATGTCGTGTGACACAATTGTGAGCGATCAGAGAATTCTATCAGGCTATAAGTGGTGAATTCAGGGTGTCATGTGACCCAATCCTGGCCAATCAGAGGATTCTGTCAGATCACAAACCTTGAAACCAGGATGCCATGTGCCAATCACTTGTGCTAAATGTTTTTCCTGGTCTTTACTCATTTAATTTCCCAGTGGATCATTAGGACCCATTCATTCATCCATTAACCATGCATTCATTTGCCATTTATTCAGCATTTGTAGCAAGCCAGGCACTCTTCTAGGTGCTGGGGACACAGCAGACAGACAAAAATCCCTGCCTTCTGGAGCTGCCATTCTAGTGATTGAAAAAATCAACAAAATAAATACATAAAGTACACCACAGTGCACGTGGTGATGAGTCCTGTGCAGCAGAGCAAATGCTGAACGACTTAAAAGGGTCAAGACCATAGGACTGAGGAGGGGAGGAAGCAGAAAAGCGGGTTATGCAATTCCAAGGTTGAATCCTTTCTTTAATTAAAATGTGGAAATTTTTCATTAGTTTTGAATGATTCAAATATTGCCTTCTCCAAATCAAAACCACAATGATATATCACTTCACATCCACTAAAATGGTTGTTATACACCCACACACATATATATTTTAAAGAACAATAACAAGTGTTGTCGAGGATGTGAGGAAATTATAAACTGTATACCTTGCTGGTGAGAATGGAAAGTGGCGCGGCCACTGTGGAAAAGTCTTGCAATTACTCGCAAGCGAAATGCAGCATTACTATGTGACTCAGCACTTAGGGGTATATACCCAAGAGAAATAAAAACATATAACCACAGGGCCTCCCTGGTGGCACAACAGGGTAAGTCTCAGCACTATGAAGCTATCTGCAGCCACTGCAGCATGAGTTCGATTCCCAGCCAGGGAGCTTCCCACATGGCACAGCAGACCTCTCCTGTCTTGCCCGCTGCTCCCCTCAGCCATGTGTTTCAGTGGATCTGCCTTTTCTGCTCCCCACTCTAACTCTGGTGAATCCTCTCACCACCCTACACCTCTGGCCTACACCCCAACTTGCATAAATAAATAAATCTTTTTTAAAAATGCAGCCACATAAAAACTTGGATGCAAATGTTCACAGTAGCGTGATTCCTAACGGCCAAAAGGTGGGGACAACCTGAGTGTCCACTGCCAGACGAATGGACACACACAGTTGCAATGCATTCATACAAAGGGTCGTGATTCCGTCAGTGAGAGGAGGAAGCGCTGACACCAGACACCGGAGCCGGCCCCTTCACTCTGGTCCTACCCTCCCACGTACACGGAGGATCAGCTGGGCAGGGAAGCTGCTCTCCACTGCTCCACCCCCTGGGAATCAGACAAATGGACTGAGGGGCCCTGCTCCCAGGTTGGGAAAGGGCTCTTGAGACCCTGGTCAAGACTGAAAAGAGGGCCTCCCCGGTGGCGCAGAGGGTTAAAGGCAGCACTGTGGAGCTGTCAGCAGCGATGCCGTGAGATTCCCACATGGCGCAGCAGACCTCTCCTGCCTCACCCGCTGCTCCCCTCAGCAGTGTATTTCAGTCAATCTGCCTGTTCTGCTCCCCACTCTGTCTCTGGTGAATCCTGTCACTGCCCCACGCCTCTGGCTGCACCCCAGCTTGTATGCATAAAATAAATTAAAAATCTTTAAAAAAAAAAAAAAGACTGAAAAGAGAATTCCATAGACACCAGTGAGGGCAGGCGAGGAGTTTTGGGTTTATTGATTAGTGAAAGGTCAAGGAAAGAGAGCTGCAAGAAGGCCTCCCTGGGCAGGAGGTACTCTCGGAGGTTCTGGGGCTGGAGGTCTATATGGGCTTTAGGGCTGGGGTTTGTGAACAAAGGAGTTTGACTTTATTGGCTGAAAAGGCAAAGCAAGTGGACTTGACTGAAGTCCGCTTACTGTTGCAGCTTGTGGGGGCCCACCTCAGGATGACCTCCGAGAGGAACTCTCCTGGAGGCCCTGTGCCCGCAGGCCAGTGAGAACCAGTCTGGCCTCAAGGTCTGTGACTCCCTTTTCTTCCCTGAGCAGCCAACTTGATAAAATGTGGAAAGATAGCTCAGAAATGGCAAAAAAACAAACAGCCAAGGAAATTTATGGCAGCAGGTGTCCAGGCCTAGAGTCATCAGGCTTTTAACCCCTTGTTTACCCCCGCCTGGGAACAGCAAAATTCTTGCAAATTTTTTTGCCCTTGATTCCTGTCCTGTCTTTGTCCTGGGACCTGCCCTGGGTTGCTCGCTACCGAGGGAGGGAGCTTAAAACCTGATGCTCAAGGAGAGAAGCAAGACACACAAGCCACAGCGTGTGAGTCCATGGATGAGAAATGTCCAGGATAAGTACATCCACCAACAGAAAGTGGGTCACGGTGCCAAGGGCAATGGCGAGAGTAGGGGTGACTGCTGATAGGAAATGGGTTTTTTTTGGGGGGGTAATGAAAATGTTCTGAAACTAGAGCGAGGTGATAAGGTGTACAACACTGCCAATGCAAATATATTAAATGTTTGTTTTATACCTATTTTACCACAACATAAAAAAGAGATTGCATTAAAATATTTTGATTTTACTGAGATTTGGTCCCGTTATATTTTATGCGTAAGCAAAGTACCTCTTTGAATTGCACTTCCCCAAGTCCTGGTCCTGCCAGCATTGAACAAGGACGTCACGGTGAGACCTCATTGCGCAGGTGACATTTAAGCTGAGCCTGGAAGGAGAGGATGGAATGAGTCAAACTGGAATCTGGGGAACCCCATTCCCGGCAAAGGGTACAGCCCTTGTGACGTTCCTCCTGGGGCAGAATCTTGCTGGACACACAGTAGGGATGCTGTGCTGGAGCAGAGTGAGGGATGAGGAAAGAGGGAAGGGTAAGAGTGAGAGGGGATGGGCCTGTCAGAGCCCTGGGGCAGAACTCAGGCCTTGGGAGTAGGAGCCTGCGGGGGTGGGCAGAGGAAGATCAGGACCCAAGTTAAGTTTTTAAAGCCCGTCAGCTCTTTGAGGGAGGGATTTTCATCCTCCTTGGTCACTGTAAACCTCCACTTAGAGCCATGCTTGGCACACAGTAGGTACAATAAATGTTTGCTGAGGGAGGGAATGAATGACTAATAACTCCATTTTTGGGGGGGTGGGGGGGCTAAGTGCAAAGCAGCAAACTCTATGCCCCAAATCTTCCAGCCAGTTGTAGCAGACTAGGGGCTCCAGCTGAACCCAGAGCCAGAAAGCTGAGACCTCAGCTCCCCCAGGCCTGTCAGAAGGAGGTCCCTGTGCCGAGTGACAGCCACCTGTTTCCTCCCCTGCCTCTGATTAATGGCCTCGCGGCCCATCCATCACGCCAGCCAGCCCTGGCTCTGCCCTGGAGGCCGGTGGCCCAGCGCTCATTAGTAAGCAGCCTGTGAGGCTGGCTGCAGACTGCCGGATACAGGAGACAGATCCCAGCCCCAGCCTGGCCCCAAATGCGGCCCTGAAAACCCCTGGGAGAGGAAGGGGCAGAGGAGCTCTGTGGATTGGGTGTGGGGTGGCAACCGCCCAGACAGCAAGATCTCTGAAAGACATAACTCCCCCCCAAATTAATTACCAAATCAGGGCGGTTCCCACCCTGCCCAGCCTGTCCTCCCCTGAACCTTAGTTTAGGTAGCACCCCGGGTCTACCAGCCCCTCTTCTCACCTTTCTTCAACCGACTACCTCGAGAACCTTCTACTAGGGGCCCTGGAGTACTCGCTCTGAGCTAGGGCTTCTCAGCTGGTGGTGATTTTGTGCTATTCCCCTCCTCTCCCCTCCTCTCCCCCCACACGCTCAGCAATGTCTGCAGGACAATGCTTGCCAAGACTGGGTGCTCGTGGGTGGAGGCCAGGATGCTGTGCCCACGCCCAGCAGTGCCCCACATGGCCCCACCCAAGACAACCCTGGCCTCTCATGGCTCCCCAGTGGCCTCAAGGCAAATCCCAACCCCTCTCAGTTCCAGAATCTAGGCTACTGCATCATCTCGGCTCCCTACTCGCTCCAGTCAGCACCCCAGCACGCCCCGCCTTTATGCCCCAACCAGAGGGCCACTTGGTCTAGGGCCAAGTTCCTGGGTTTACATCCTGGCTCTGCCACCTACCAGCTGTGTGATTTTGACCAGATGGCTTAACCTCCCTGTGCTGAATTCCTCCATCTTTGAAAGGGACCTAGTGGCAGGACCTAGATTAAAATGTGTAAGGCAGAGCCCGGCACATAGTAAAACCATACACTACCAGTCGGTGGGTTTATTAATTTTTCATAGCTTGGGTCACACTTTGGGGCTTCTCTTCAGGCTGAAAAGACCCTTCTTTCTGAAAACGACCTTATTATGATTATTCTCCTGCAAATGCAAAGCTCTGCGTCCCTCCCTGTGGTTCAGCCTGGACTTTACTGTGTTGGGGCTGTCTGTAGCCAATTCTGTACCCCCTCTGCTAGTCTGGGGGAGTCTCTAATACTGGGAGGTGCCTGCCTAGAGAAGGGCTATACAGGCAGCCTCCGGGGAGAAAGGGCCAGTACCCATGGTGGGGGTGAGGGGACAGCAAGGCGTGAGCAAGGTGGTTTCACCATCAGGCCACCGGTGCAGGTCAAAGGCCCTGCACTTGTCTGCTGTCACCATCATGAAATTCCTAATCCATTCCATCATGCCCTGGCCCCCTAAATTCCATAGCCTGTCCTGATAGGGGGCTTCCACATGCTTTGTGGGGTCTCTGCGTTGGCAGAAATCTGTATGAATACTGAAGAACTTTCTAAAGGTTTGTTCCTTTTCTCTCACAGAGTTGGGACTAGGAAGATTGCATTTTTGCAACTCATTTGCAGTCCCATTGAATCTTGTCCTCATTTAACATGTTAAAATGTTGCTCATCATGTATGAGATTTAAATTTTTATTTAAAATATTAAAGTTGGGCCTCCCCGGTGGCGCAGTGGTTAAGCGCTGCGCTGTGGAGCTGTCGGCAGCAGTGATGCGAGTTCGATGTCCTGCTGGGGAGAATCCCACATGGTGCGGCAGACCTCTCCTGCCTCACCCGCTGCTCCCCTCAGCAGTGTATTTCTGATCTGCCTGTTCTGCTCCCCACTCTGTCTCTGGTGAACCCTCTCGCCGCCCCACACCTCTGGTCTGTACCCCAGCTTGTATGTATAAATAAATAAATCTTAAAAAAAATAATAAAATAAAATATTAAAGTTTTGTTTACCTTGATCACTGATTTTTTGAATGGGCAGGAGGGGAGGTATTTTGTTTATTCTTTTAACTCTCCTGACCAGGTCTCTCCTCTGCTGAGGAATAAACTGGGAAGGTACTTCGTACCCCCATCCTGGAGCAGGACCAGGCACACAGTAGGTGCTCAATAAATGTCTTTTGCAGGCCTGGCTCCTATTAGGTCAGATTGGCAAGGCCCCAAGAAGGGGTAGCAAGCTACGGAATTGATGGTGATGATATTTAGGAGACTATTTAACGCTCGCTGAGGTTAAGTGCATGTGCAGACTCGACTGCATTTGGGGTCTGTGCTCCACATAGCAGTGGGAGGGATCCTATCAAAATCAGTCAGAACCTGCCCCTCCTCTCTCCACAGCCCTCCAGGGCTCCCACCTCTCTTGGGGTAAAAGCTAAGATCGTCAGCAGAGCCCACAGGCCCTTTGTGATCTGCCCGGCCATTACCAAAACTGTAAGGCTTCTTATTCAAAAATCAGTAAGAATTTCCAGAGCACAATAGCAGACGATGAACCCAAGCGCAGGCCCTTCGGGATGCAGCCCTCTGTGTGACTGCAAGAGGCTGTGAGCCCCGTTCTCCGCCCTCATTTCTGCTCTGCAGTGCCAGGCACGATGTTGCCTCAGGGCCTTTGCACTGGTGGTTCCTGCCTCCTCTGAATGAGCCCCCTTACTCGCACTCCTACCCTATCAATCCCTCTCCCACCTTCTTCAGATCCTCTCTGACACCCTCCCCCCTTTAAAATTGCACTTTCCTGGGCCTCCCCCTGCAGCCCGCCCCCTCCCACCCCACACTGCTATTTTTCATCATAGCTGTTACCACCATCTGACTTGCCAGGGATTTG
>PVIJ01006683.1:0-89667 GCA_004024925.1 Scalopus aquaticus
GGCACATCATGCTAACGAGAAGCTGCTACAAGTGACACGGAGAGCCGGGCTCAAGCCCACTCGCTGTGGGGCCGCGCCCTCGGGCGGGCCAGCGGCTTCCCTGGCCGGGCTCCAGCCACACGGACAGCGGCCCTCTGGGGGGGTCCTGGCGCTGCTGGGGGAGCGTCCGAGGCCACAGCAAGCGCCAGGGGGTGATGAGCAAGTCGGGTGGGGGCACAGAAGTGTGTGCTCTGCAGAGGCCCAGCCAGGCTCGCACCTGCCACGGCTACCAGAGAAGGCAGAGAATGGAGACAGAGACTCGGCGCTTTGCAGACTGTTTACGAAGATGGCTGCGTTTACCCAGCCTTGTCTGTGCCCATGCTTGCTTGCTATGTGACGCTGAAGCGGGCCATTTTGCCTTCCTGGGGCTCTGAGTTCGCCCTGGAACTTAGTCTTACTGAGAAATGTGTTTCAGGAGAGGCTGTATGACTCCAGGGCTCTGGGCTTAAGCGCCCTTGCTGTTTCAGCTCTCACTGGCTGGCTGCTCAGACAATCACCTTCTGAAGACACCCAGGAAGACAGGCCACTGGGGCTAGCCCAGCTGTCCCAGCCAGTCCTGCAGCCCCCAAAGCCAACCCCCCACTGTCTGTGTGGCCCCTGGCAAGCCGGCAGGGGAACAGCAGGGCCAAATCACCAACTCCCGAGAAATAAAAACTCAGGGCTGCTAGGTGCTGCAGTGGTAGAAAGAGAAAGCTGAGTGGAGGGTCTCTAACCGAAGTGTTTATTGAGCACTAACTATGAGCCGGGAAATTACCCAAACCTTTCACTGTAATAACTCATGGACTCCTTTTAACACCCCATGGCTTCTCCCTCACAAATGGGAAAACTGAGCGAGACAGGGTTTAACAACTTGCCCTGCTTGTGCTGATAATACTATGTGGCGAGCCAGTCCCATCCCATAGCATTTGGCTCTAAAGCCAGTCTTCACCCCTATCCAATGGGGTTAATGTGGTCATTTTCCAGTGACTACAGAGCGTGCGCATCATTCCTGAATTTGTACACGTGGAAAGAGGTGTGTTCAGCAATAACGGGTCACCCAGTAAAAGTCTGTGCGGCAACTTTATGTCAAGGAAACCAATGAACGCCCTGCAGAAGACTCTTGGATGGTGGATGTGCTTTTAGAATACCGAGTGATCGATGTCAAGCCTGAGCATCCGGGAGAGGTGGCCCGGGTCGAGGGCCCGGGCTTGGAGCTCTGGGATAGAGACAAAGGCTGAACTTGAATCACTAAACTTGTGTGCCTGGGCTTTCAGAACAGGCATGGGGAGAAAGCGATCAGGGACGCGGGGGACGGAAATGCAATTCCTCCTCATGTGTAGACCAAGAAGGCGGTCACAAGCACTACCGTGATCAGATCTGACAACGGTACAAATGAAACGCCAGAAGTAATTCCCTTGTGCACATGGAGAGAAAACAACCAAGCACCCTCCATTTCAGATCCAGGCAGTCACAAAAGGGACATGCTGCAGGGGATGGGATGCTGTACTGTCTGGTCGGGACAATGAGTTCCTTTCTTAATAATCAAACAGGCCCTGAGAAAGAATGAAAGAAATGTCATGTCGGATCATTGCGATGAATAATATCTCTGTCTTCACGGCAATATCCATGCACATCAGCTTCTGCAGAGTGGAAAATATCATCACGGATTTGATCCGGACCAGAAATGTGAAAAACCTATTGACTTCTTTGAATAAAGTTTCTTCATTTATTGAAAGGTGTGAATAACCAGGCACTGTTTGTGTGTCCTCTGTAACATCTCTTATTTTAAAATAACAGTGGAACATCCATTAAATGTGGTCTTCTCAGGGAATTTCCCTGATTATCTATTTTCATCCTCTCACTGCTGAGGCTTCTACTTTAAAGATTGAAAACACTTCTGAAGAGAACAATTGAAGAGTAGAACAAAACATAGATACATCAGCAGAAAATTCCCAACCTGCCTCTTACCCTGTGATTGTAGATAGTAGTGATAAGGAACATTCTAGAAGCTCTATGTAACCATGGCTGTGTGGAAAGGAATTTCCAGCTCTGAAAGGATGTGCCACGACTTCAACTGTTCCTTAAGAATCTTTGAAAATATGGCATCAGACAAAATGCTGGGTGAAAAGAACTAAAGCATTAGCAAACAGAGCTATTTGGTGCTTATTTATTATATGGCAGATAATGCAGCTAGTAACTTACAGTTCATAGACAACCGAATAAGGTCTATTACCTCTTGTCTTTATGAAAGAGCGAGTGAGAGAGAGAGAGAGAGATATTAAGGATGTTCTAGAAGCTCAGAGCAGGTATCACGTGGACTCCAAAGCTTCTGGTTCTTGGGATATGTGTAGGATCCTTAGCCAAATCTGAAAGCAGTCCAGGATCAGCACCAAAGACCTCCACAAGCATTATATCTGACTTCTTCATGCCTCCCCTCCAAATCACCAAAACTCTCCATCAATTTTTGTCCTATTTTGTCTTTGAGCTGCTTTTGAAAAAAACAGAATTCAACAGCAAGCTTAGTCCACTACCGTGAGAGATGTGGAACTATGAATTTTCATCTGTTGAGGAAGCAGCTCATTACTTATGTCTTCCGTTTTGTTCATTTAACATTTTTTATTGAGCAAGAAAGGTATTTACACAAAATATTGACCTAGTGGTAGTGATAATATAGGAAATTGGAGACATTCACATGGCCACTCGATAGGAGAAGGGTCAAGGAAATTAGAAACATCAACAACCCTGCTATTTAATCTGGAGTCCTACTATGTGCTATTTTTAAAGCACTTTGCCTGAGACAACACATATGGTTTTCTTAGTAACTTTATAAGGTAGATGTTTACCATGCCATATTCGGCGCATGGGGGATACTGAGGCACAAAGAAATGAAAGAACTTGCCCAAGGTCACAAAGCTAGTGAGTTGAAGCTGATATTTCCAATCCAGATAGTATCAGTTCAATCAGTGCTTTTAATCAGTATGCCTGCTGCTGCTGTTACCATGCAGGGAGAGCACTGAGCAGTAAGTGAGAAAAGGCACTTAGGATGAGGTGAGGAAAACGAAGAACCAAAACCATGTGAGATGTGTCATCAGAGGCTCTGAGTCTCTGTGGGCGTGGATGGGTCTGGAAGGAGCAAGGCTGACCTGGGGAGATGATAACTGTTCTACCCAGTTACCTTGAACTTTCATAATATTACACGATGATCTTCACAAACAGAAGCACAAAACCAGGGTGATTAAACAAATGCAAATTCAAAGGCCTATTCCAACTATTTGCGTTTCCTCCATATGCTTAATTTTGTATGTTTATTTGAACATGCTTTTTTCCTTGCTGCTTTTTCTCTTTTAAAGATTTGTTGCATATATCTTCTTCAGTGGGATTTTTAAAAATGGTAATTAAATCCACATATAAACATATGGTTATGTCTAGTTACACAATTAATGTTAATATATGGCATGTAATCATCATCTAATTTGAATTATATAGCATGTGGTGACATAATTATAGCATGTAATGATGGAAAGATCCTTATTTAAGCTGAGTGAAATGACTGCTGTCTGCATTGGATGATTCTGAAATTACAATTTCCCAGTTGCTTGGAAAGTCCCCAAGGGGCAGGGACAGAAGGAGCTCTGCCTAGAGTTATGAGGGAAAAAGAAAACAATTAGAATACATGAGGAAATTAGGTGATGCAAATTGTAATGTTTTTTGTTTTAATCAGACAGAAACTAAGGGAAAAGAAGCCAATGGTTATTTTTAGATTCTTTGTTAAATAAAAACAACTTGCAAGCTGAGACCACAAATCTATTACTTCCGGCGGCCATTGGAAGCTCACTCACGGGTCCGCAGAGCACCCAGCACCGGGCCCCGTCATCATCGGGTACCGTGGCCCAGAGCGACGCTGCCCATCTCCCCGACACCGCCATCCTGGTCCCTCTTCACTCTGACCCCTCTGGACTGTTTTTCTAGGCCAGACATCCTGTCCCAGGTGACTCATTCATTGCAAAACTTCTGCCTCTGGAAAAGACAGAGGATGACATGCCAACTCACGGCCATCATTGTAGGAGGGACAGGAACTCCCTTTTGCTCCGGAGGAAGTAGTGACAGTCCCCAGGCTCCCACTAATGACAGGAAGCGTACTGCGGACCGAAGATCAGGTATCAAGAAATGAGTCTGGGAAAAATAAAACAGATCAGGGAAGGGCACATGCAGGCTGAACAGGAAGTGTCCAACCTGTGTGAAGCTGTGGGGCAGCTGACAGGACGCTGAGGGCACACGTGATTCAGACCCGAACCCCGCAGGTTCGGCCTTGCCGGTGAGAGGCAAGACCCTGCTTAATAAAAGGCGGCTCTCCGCACAGAGACTGGGGCGTTGTGTTTTGCTTGGAGCCCATAAAATCTCAACAACCACGTCAGCATTAGGCCTAGAGACACCCCCCCCTTTGTCTTTTTTCTCTTCTTTTCCTTTTTCTTGAGGGAACATTAGTTGACAACATGGAACAGGTTTTGGGTGTGGTTTTCCACCCAGCACCTGTATATCTCACAACAGCAGGCACCACCCATCCATCCACCCTACTCTGTCCTCTTCTCTCTGGTGACACCACTCTACTGTCATTTTGTTTTGTTTTGTTTTGTTTGTTTGAGTGCCTTTCCCCTTATATACTCCACAAATGAGTAAAATCATTAGGAATTTGGCTTTCTCCTGATTTATTTTGCTCAGTATCATCCCCTTCAGTCCGTCTTCACTGTCACAAATAGCAAGGGTTGGTCTTTTTTATGGCAGAGTACTATTCCATTATGCATTAAGTTGTTTTGCTATATTTCTCTTTTTTGCTTTCAACAACCGTAGGAAACTCCTCAGAAAGCCAGGGCTCTTCCAGAGCCTTATTTAGAAACTCTTCACTGAGGCCCTCACTTTCCACCCAATGAACCATTGCCAGAGTCCTTGAGGTAAGGAGGGGCCTGTTCCCTGGGGCACTGGAGTCATGGCGCTCCCCCTAAGAAACCACCAAGTTACCTTCCAAAGCAACAGTACATTTTGTTAAATTGTTTTGATAGTCTAATTTTTAAATAGAAACTAGGTTTGCTATTTGATGTAACAGGCATGTCCGTCTCTTACCAAAGAATAGAGCAGACCATGGACCTTGCCAGAGCAGGGGAGACAATAAGTAAGTTGCTGGATAAACAACATAAAAGAGACAGGTCCTGCCCCTGATGGGAAGAACCTTACTCGGAGAGCAGCAGCATCCATGAGAAAGTACATCGCACTTGTCACCTGGGCAAGTCAGTCTAGGAGCACAGACGTGGTGAAATTCGGCCCCGTCGCAGTCCTTCGAAACATGTCCTGCCCTCATAAGTCTCAGTTTATCTGTCAAGAAAAGACTCCAATAAGCATCCGCTTGGCGGGGTGGCCCTAAGGAGGAAATGAATCAGGGCACTAAAGGCTCCTTTCACCCCAAGTCTTGCACAGAGAGGCAGCCAGTAGGCGCTGGTTCTGTTTATCAGAAAGGTGCAGAAACCACTTTGGCATAAAAGCATAGACCTGTTTTAGAACCAAAGATTTTGTTGGAAATTAGTCCACCGTGAGGTTTAAGTCTCTGAGTAACGAAAGCTCAGGAACCATTTCACTTGGTTGAACAATTAAGCGGAACATATACAGAGAGCAGAAATAAGGGTGGACACAAACCCATTTTTTGTGTGGGAAAAGACACTTGTCTTCCTAAGGTTTCCCAGGTAGGGCAGAAAGTCATCTCAGAATTCCTGCTTATTTTGGATTGCTTTTATGTCATATTTTGGGTTTTGCTTTATTTTTTAATTAAATGGGTTCTTTATTGAAGTAGCAGTGCATCCTCTAAGCTTCAGGTATGTGTCATGGCACATCAAGTGTACTCGACCTGGTATAGTCACCTGCAGTTCCCAGGACTTCTGTCTAAACGCCAGTGAGGGGGCGCACGTGATTCGGCATTCTCTGAAGACGCCATATGAGACGCAGTGTTATGCTAACCACTTTCTGACAGGTCCCTTACTTCCTGCGCCACAGCAGGTGAGAGACCCAGGCACGAGGCCAGAGCTTCCCCAAGGCAGCTCCTCCAGCAGAGCAGCTCGGTGTTGCGATAAGCTGTTGCTCTAATCTGCCACCATGCAGGCCTGCCTTTGCAGGCAAAACGAGTACAGCCAGGTTCTTGCTAAGCGCCTGGTGAACGGGACCTTGGGAAATTGCTTAGCAGGGGCAGTCACGTCTCAGAGACAGCTGCTGAATAGCAACAGGGACCTCCAGGCAGCTGCTTCCTGAGCTAACAGCCTCCCTCCGAGGGCTGGCCTCCAGAGCCCTGGAGCAGAGCATATCTGAACCAGGGCGATGAGTCTTCTGGATGCAGGCAGCTGCCCCAAATACAGAAACTAATCTGCCAGTTACTGGTGTCATAAATTGCTTGTGTCATTCTGTAAAAGGCTGAGGAGACCACCAAGCAGGGACCCAGCCATACCGCCCAAAGCCTCCAGCCCAGCCCCTGCCCATTCGCTGGGTGTCCCTGTAAGCCCAGTAAAAATGTAGTTTAAAGAAAATTATAAAATGAAGCGCAATGCTGCTCACTAAACTCACTAAATGTACATTTACTATAGATGCACATTATTGTCATCACTGATGGTCAAACGCCAAAGACTGTCTCTTCTGTCACACTGTCATTTGTACCTGGGGGAAAGCAGCTGCCCTCAGCCCTCTCCTGGGAGGGCGGCACTTGCTGTGATTGTCGTCTGCGCAATCAAGACCGTTGAGCAACCAGTAAGCAAAATATTTCCAAACCATCCAGAAGACACTCATGTTTCATAAGAGGATTAAAAACCAGCATCTGTGAGTGACACACCTCGTTTTCAAAGGCCAAGTTGTTGGCTGGCGATGGCAGGATATTATCTCCTGTGTGGAAACATCGGCTTGGGGAGGTTGAACAGGATTTTATGTTTTAGCCCTTTTTCAGCTTAGTGTTCTTTTGCAATTTTCATCAGTCTGGCTCTAATATCACTGGCTCATGCACTCATGTGTTCTCTATGTTTAGTTTATTTTGATAAGGATAAGAATTCCATAAAAGCACGCTTCAAGAATAGGGCTTTCTTTCATATACTGTTAATACGTTATTGTTGTTGGGTTTTTTAAAAAGATTTATTTATTTGTGCCTGCGAGAGCTGAGGTAGGCCAGAGGTGTGGGGTGGTGAGAGGATTCACCAGAGACAGAGTGGGGAGCAGAACAGGCAGACCTACTAAAGTACACTGCTGAGGGGAGCAGCGGGGAGACAGGAGAGGCCTGCTGCGCCATGTGGGAAGCTCCCTGGCTGGGGATCAAACTTGTGCTGCAGTGGCTGCAGATAGCTTCACAGTGCTAGGACTTAACTCCTGGCACCACCAGGAAGGCCTTGATACAGTGTTTTTAGCTGGGTAGTTTTGACTGTATGGCATACATGAAGTGAACAGCTTTTGTGGATTCACTCATTGATCCTTCATGAAACATATTAAGATATACGCCGGGAGCTGTGTTAGCTACAGGGGCAAAAAGATGAACAGCGCGGACGTGTTGTGCCTTAAATGGAGCTGGTGGGCTTGAGCAGATGGGGCATCTTCTAGAAAGGTCGGGTATTTTAGATTTTATGGGTCCAATAGCCCCTTCTGTAACTGCAACAGATTCTAGAAGAAGGTTGTCTCATTCATTGTTAGAACATTGATGAGTGCAAAGCCATCCTTTGCGATGTTAATCCAAATGCTTTGCTCCTACAGTTTCCCTCAGTCACAGAAGCCAAGCACCTGTGGCTGTCGCTGAGGACTCAGAGTGTGAAGCAGCCACACACGAGCCTCCCTCAAATGAGCGTGTCTGTTTTTCAGTCAAAGATTATTTACACAAACAGGCGAGGCTTGGCCTGCGAGCTGTAGTGTTCCAGCCCCGGCCTAGAGGGGAGGCTAAATATTTATCCAATAACTAGACAGAAGATTTTCCATGATAAACTTGCGACTCACCAAATTCCCCTTGCAAGTCATCTGATTGAAAATGCTCGTTGTAAGTCAGGCGCCGGGAGCTGGGGTGGGGCGCAGCCACGAGATTCTGAGCTGCTACTGGGGTCGGCTGGGAAATAAGATGCAAGGAAAGGGAACTCAGGCGCTTGGAGAGTGGAGATGCCTCACCCAATCCCGGTGAAGGTGCCATTGGCAGGAGCAGAGAAGCAGGAGGCCCAGGAGCCGAGGCAGGAACTCAGAGATGAGGTCCCAGGGGGTCTTGTGGTGGAAACGAGGCCCTCCCCCCTCCCTGGGTCTTGAGTGAACAGAGCAGGGACTGGGGAGTTTCTCTGGCATCCCTTCACTACCATGCCCTCTTGGACAAGCCTGGGGTTCTGCCCACGGGCTCTGCGTTGCACTCCCTGAGCCTGTGCTCAGTTAGGCACGTCCTTCGTCCTTCTCACCTTCCTGTGGTCAGACCTAGGAGTCGGCGCGAGTGCCCGCCAACTCTGAACTGCAAACTGTAAGTGGGGAGCAGACTTGAGAGCGCCCAGCTGTATCCAATTCAAGCTTTCGCCCGTGACCCCACTCTCAAGGGCTCAGTGTTCAAATGCACAAGCCCATCACCCCCAGCTGGGAGACATTCCATTGCTCTCAGGAGGGAAGGATTCTTATTCTCCTCCCTCCGCTGGTTTTCGCGCCACTCCACACTACAGGTGGCATTCTCACCCCTCTCCTGCTGCCTTTGGATTGAGCACTTGCTTCCCAAGCCAGGCCTTTTGCTGCAAAGAGCTGCCAAGCTTCGACTCCCCAAGCTCCTGCCAGCAGCAGTCAGTTGGACCCAGAAGTTGGGCCCAGCTGCGCTACGCCTGGTTCACTCCCATTTGGAAATGTACTAAATCGAACACTAGTTCTCTCTGTTCTAGTCTTTTGACCTCTGCTGAACAAGCAGCAAACAGTTCTGCCTTTTCTAAGTCTTTCTAGCCAGAAACTGCTTTCATGTGATAACCACCAAGGCCACAGGTGGCCTGAGATATTTAGCTACTTGGCATATTCTCAGTCTCAGTCTCCAGTGCTTCAACAGAGCATGTGGGAAACAGAGACCCTGATAGACTGTCAGTAAAATCTGCGTGTGTGAGAGCTCACAAAGGCCCTCGTCTCTGTTCCAGGCTGGGATCCTGCATTTCAGTTTTGCTGTTGGCAGGGGGACAGAGTGGGCCTCACAGCTGGTCCTCAAATGTGCTGTTCCCTCCTTGGACAGCAAATTGGACTGGCACTTCATGATAAAGAGCATCTGCTATTGGATTCCTGCAAGGCAATATTATAAAATATCTCTTGTCAAATTTCATGTGTGCTGTGTTTATATTTACCCATTACAACCCTCCGCCCTCCCAAAAGGGTAAAAAATTAAAATGAATCTATTTGAGATTTAAAATAATCATCCATGTGGGTGTCTTTTTCGAATTTATGAGACTACTTTCAAAATGTCAAGCTTTATATAGAAGAATAAAGATGTAGTCTGCAGAAAAGCAGGAAGCATGATGACACCTGCAGTCTAGAAGAATTTTGAAACTGCTGTCGAAGGGAAAGGTGAAATGAGGCAAGTTGGGTAAAGAAGACATGGTTTGGAGCCTGATCTTTAAGGAGACAGACTGGTCACGGCTGCAGAAATGTGTGTTCTAGAAACGGAGAGGTGGGTTTATTTATTAGCTGTGTAATAATCTCATTCCCCACCAGCACTGAACGCTAATGTGAGGTGTGAGTGTCCAGAGCTGGGCATCACACAGGAAGGGCTGCGGGGCGTGGCTGTTGGATGCAACAAAATGTTGCACACAGAGAGGAAAACTTGCAAGGAGTCTTACTGCTTCCTAGTCAAGAGCAATACGAGGGCCTCCCTCATGGTGCCAGTGGTTAAGTCTCAGCACTATGAAGCTATCCGCAGCCACTGCAGCACGAGTTCGATCCCCAATCAGGGGGCTGACCCACAGAGTACAGCAGACCTCTCCTGTCTCCCTGCTGCTCCCCTCATCAGTGTATTTCAATCTGCCTGTTCTGCTCCCCACTGTCTCTGGTGAATCCTCTCCCCTACCCCACCTCTGGCCTACACCCCAACTCTTGAATGCATACTTTTTTTTTAAAAAAAGAGGCAATGCAAAGCTGTGTGGAAGGCACTGACTTAATAATTAAAAAAAAAAAAGGTGTCATTTAAAAACTGGATACAGTAAACCAAGCACTCTGCATGTTCTTTCAAAATCATAACATGTAATTGTCCTCTTTACCTGGAAAAATACTAATACAGGACAGTGATGTGTTGGAATCAACTTTTTCAGGGCTCATGAAAGTTGGTTTTTCATTTTCAGGAATTTTGAAAGTCAGGTGTTCACCATAGCTCTTATTTTTAGAAAATAAAGAACAAAAACTTACTATGAAATAAATTATAATTTCAAAGCCAGTACACAAAACTCATCAACTTCTATTTTATCACATTTTACTAATACTTGTTCTCTTAAGTTACTTATAAGGATTGTAAGTATAAGCTGTAAAGACTATATTGGTGTCCATCTCTCCCTGCTTTCGCATTCAGTAGTCTGGAAATATTTAGCCCATAGAAGTCAGCCAATGCTACAAACAACAGTGTAACTTATTATTTTGTTGCTTGTCTTGACCTAAGAAATATTTAGGGAGAATGTTAATGTTCGGGTTACATTTAAGACTCATGTTCACATGGTGAAAAACACAAAAATTAACCAACTCTTCTTTCTGTACTCATTTTCTTTTTTTTTTTTTTTGATTTATTTATTTATGCATACAAGCTGGGGAACAGGCCAGAGGCGTGGGGAACAGCAAGAGGGTTCACCAGACACAGAGTGGGGAGCAGCACAGGCAGATCAACTGAATGCACTGCTGAGGGGAGCAGCGGGCGAGGCAGGAAAGGTCTGCTGCGCCACGTGGGAATCTCCCCGGCCGGGCATGAACTTGCCTCGCCGCTGCTGACAGCTCCACAGCGCAGCGCTTAACAGCTGTGCTACCGGGGAGGCCCTCAGTACTCATTTTCCAATCCTACGCAGTTATGTAGATCACAGAGGAGAGGAGATGTTTCTAGACCCAGGACATTCTAATCTCACCCGCATTGGCTCTCTAACACCATTCATTGGAGATTTCATCTCTATATTCTATGAATTTCCTGTTTTTTCCTAGAAGTTAATGGGAAGAATTGGTCCCATGGATCACATCCCCCCTCAACACTGACCTTCTTCCTGAGATCCCCCAGGGAAATGTGCACACCTTAGCCCAACCAGATGCAGGTTCCCTTCAATAATCCATTTATATTTATTCCCCCAAGCCCCGACATTGGCAGGGCTCTGCCCCTTTCCCTTTCGTATAAAGATTAATAAAACATAAGCACAGATTTTTAAATAAATCACTCTCCTGCTCTTTTTAAAGGAATGCCACTTTTAAATTAAGCACCTTCTTCCTGGAAGTCCCTGCTGGAGAAGCTGTTGATGAGAGCAAGAAGGTGATCATTTTTATCTATGGCTTTTTCCTTATTGTGAAACAGCAATAAAATCATGAAAAAAGAGTCTATTTTTACAGAACTTTAAGTTTTATAATGTACTTTACTACCACTGTATCTTTTGGTCCTCATAAACAGTGGTGAGATATGAAGGCTAGATTTCACTGAATCTAAGAGGAAATTGAGGCTCTGGAAGATTGAGGGGGCGTCTCCATGGTTATTGCTCTATTACATTATAACTCAGGTCTTATTTTCCATCATCG
The DNA here is from genome assembly GCA_004024925.1 of Scalopus aquaticus. Classification (NCBI taxonomy): domain Eukaryota; kingdom Metazoa; phylum Chordata; class Mammalia; order Eulipotyphla; family Talpidae; genus Scalopus; species Scalopus aquaticus. The sequence continues at coordinate 11,773 of PVIJ01006683.1, forward strand.
CAGAATCACACACCCTGTAGCAGAAATGTGAACGAAATCCCTCAGGTTTATTGAGCAAAGCAAGGCAGTAAAGAAATACTGTGGAGTCCAAATACACTGAGCTGCAAAATGCCCACAAGTCCTTCATTACAGAAACAGAAGCACTAAACAGAAACGAGGATGGGAGGTAAAGACAGGCTCCTCTGAGTTATCTTTCTCAAAGAAATAAGAGATTCCAGCCAACTAGTGAATTCTTGACATAATTTCACATCACAAATAAGCTGATTCTTTCAAGGTAGACTTGGCAGGAAAGAACATCATTGAAAAGGTGACACCTAGTAGGTCAGGTCCCTGAACAGTGACTTGTGCCACACATTTTAGCAAGGGTTTTAGCTCTGCCATCTGTGAGCCCCCCAAAATCACCCTATGAGGTGGCCACTGATCACTCCAGTTTCTAGATGAGGAAACTGAGGCTTAAGCAATTTACCTGCAATCACTCAGGGAGCAAGTCTCAAAACTTAGAAGGGAACCCAGGTTTGTCTAATTCCAGAACCTGCACCCCTGCAACCCCTGTGTTAATCCTAAAGAATGTGAATTGTTCACCAAAGGGTGTTTTACAGCTGTCTCATAATTGGAAAGTTGACGTGTACCTGAAACAGACATACATAACTCCAACACCCATGTCAGCTCAGGCTTGAGGCCTGAGACTTCATTGTGGAGTTGGGGTTGGGGCCAGTTCAGTGTAGGAGAGGACACAGCTCTGCCATGACTGGCAGATGACCTCACCTTAGAGACCCTTTTTCATCATGACAAGATCTACATTGATGAGAGGATTCATTAAAATGTATTCTCACAAAAGGATAAAATTTCATCTCCTTTTAATGGCTGCATAGTATTCCATTGAATACACATACCACAACTTCCACATTCATTTGTCCACTGGTGGGCATTTAGGCTGTTTCCACAGCTCGGCTCCTGTGAATAGTGCTGCTATGAACACAGGGGTGCAAGGGGGCCATGCTAAGGGAAATAAGTCAGAAAGTGGAAAACAAATACGAGATGGTTTCACTCATGTGGAGTACAAATAAACAAAGCCATAAATAAAGCAAAAATCTAACAAACCACAACAAAAATAACTCTTAGATTCAGAGAAAACATGATGGTTACCAGAGAGGGCAGGGACGGAGGTTGGAGGGAGGGGAGGAAGAAATCATCTGGTGGCAGAACTCTGGTGGCTAGAGGCAGTACCCAGTGCGGTACATGGGTTTATGGAGGCACGAAGCAGTACTCCTGAAACTTACATAGTATCATAAATCAACGGTAAATGAATAAAAATAAATAAAATAAAATGCAGTCTGCTAGAACTGGAAAGTTTGAGGGGTGTGATAGCTGTTGGCCCATCCTTGAACATTTTGGTTTTATGTTGCAGGGGTGTTCACACCTGCAAGTTTCAGGTGAAATAGCCAGGTGCAAGCCACACCCTGAGAGGAATACCCTGGGACGGGTGGTGGCTGCCCAGAAAGTGACAGGGCGGGGCTCTCATGTGTTCCTCATTCCGTACCTCACATGCCCGGAAGTGGCATGGGGAGGATGGAGGTGAAATCATTCTGAACTAGAATATCATTCAGGTGTCCTCATCTCTCCAAGATCTCAGCGATCTGATGCTTGACAGAGCCTTCCAAGGCTTTGATAGCTAGTGGTTATTGAAATTCAATGTTTTTATAGTCATTTCTTCTTTCCAAACAGAATGTTCCTCTACTTCATCACCTCCAAATGAAACTGCATTCACCCCAAAGGGAAGACATCACGATGAGTGTGCATTAACAGGCTCAAATAGGTCACCTGAATTACTGCTTCGTTTTCTTACTGGACTTGAATCAACCTTCAGCCTGAACCCCATTCAGGTTTATTCACCATGACCTCTCCAAACTCAAATATCACCTTGACCGTCCAAAACTAATGTTCCTTCCTTGACACTTGCTGTCTCCAAGGGAAAGTCCAAACTACACAGACCAAGAGCTCCAACACTGATCAAATCTCCAGCCTTGGTTCTTGCCTCTGGAATCACATCGACCAGACTCTTTGCTGGCACTGAATTACTTGCAGTTTTGCTATTTCATGTGGGTATTTCCACACCGAGGGGCATTTTAGCAAGGTACAATTTCATCCATGACCTCGAATTCAACAGAAAGGCCAGCAGCATGCGTCACCTTCATGAAAAGTATTTCCAATTCTTAAGCCACATTCTTTTGGTCAAAAATTAAAAACAAGTTGCTTTGAAAAGGGGTGAAGGGCATGCGCCATTCGTGCCTCTCAGTGAAGATCTGAAAGGGCTGTCACAGAGGGACTCACAGGAGAGAAACAACGGCAGACCTGCAACCCCCAGCACCTCTCAGCCCCAGAATGTTGCTCTGAGACTAAGTGGAGTGGAACAGATGCAGTTGGTCAATGTGTCCTCACTGGCCGAGGGCCGCCCTCACCCCCCAGAGTGCTTTGAATAAGTGTAGGCTCAGGGGCGGGGGCAACCATCTCTGAGAAAAGGGCCATTTAGGGCCCTCTAGCTAGTGTCTGCCTTTTCCTTCTTTCAGCTAACCCAAGTCAGATTTCTGCTAAAAAGTGGAAGTAAGTGAAGAGGCAGAGGAAAGGAAGACTATCCACATTTGCTTTTCCTCACTAGTTGAAAAGATTCTCAAAGATGCTAATCAATTCTCTACCAGAGTCTCTGAATTCCATAATCTTCATGAAGCCTTCTTTGGATGGTAAGACCAAGCATTTATGGTCTTAGCACTTAGAGATGTGTTGCCTCATCCAATCCTCTCCTGTAAGGTAGGAGCTCCCAGGTACATGAAAATGAGGACTTAGTGAAAGACATTCCCAACATCCCCTCAAAGGTAGTCGCTGAGCTCGCATTGGAACTAAGCTGAAACTACAGCTTTAACTGTTACTCCCCAGGGAGTGACATCAGAAATAACTTACACTTCTAATTAAATGATTTGCCTTATTTTGTTAAATAATGTATATTTGTATCAGAAGAGTATCGGTAGAGTACTTTATAATTGTCAGATGAAGTAGCTTTTCTTTGAATTCCTGCTGGATTCATTAATCAATTTCAAATACTTTTCTTTTAAATCTGCATTATCAAATTGGTGGTTTAAAAATTTTAACATGCAGGGCCTCCCTGGTGGTGCAGCGGTTGAGCGCTGCGCTGTGGAGCTGTTGGCAGTGGTGATGCAAGTTCGACGCCCGGCCAGGGAGAATCCCACATGGCGCGGCAGACCTCTCCTGCCTCTCCCGCTGCTCCCCTCAGCAGTGTATTTCTGATCTGCCTGTTCTGCTCCCCACTCTGTCTCTGGTGAGCCTTCTCGCCACTCCATGCCTCTGGCCTGTACCCCAGCTTAAATAAATAAATCTTAAAAAAAAAATTTTAACATGCATAGGAATGATCAGTGAAGGCAAATTCCAGAGCCTTACATTCCAGAAAGTCTCAGAGAGACCGTGAAAACTTCATTTTAGCAAGATTCTCAAGTGATTCTTGTGTACAGAGATCTCACTATCTTATTTAGGTTAATTAACCAAAAATGTGCCTTCGGAGTGAACACCTAAGTTTTGTTTATTTTGGTTTTCATTTTTTAATGGTGTGTAAGAATGGGCCTCACCTAGCTCAGCACAGCTTATCAAATCATCTGGTGTTGGTACAATCCCAGCCTCTTCTTGCTCCCTCTCTCTCTCTCTTTTTCTTTTCCCCACTCCATAGAGGTTGTTTTCTGAGAATCTCTGATATATTAAGGATGCTGAGGAGAGCAGAGCCCACCCCAGTGAGGAATCTTTCTCAACTCCAGTCCAGGGCAAGCTAGAAGCTTTCTCGGGTTGAGTCTCATCGCATGTGTCTTCCAACTCTCTGAGCTCCCTCTGTGGAGGCAGGAAGAACGTTTCAGCTCCAGGGGAGACAGCCCTTGTCAGAGGGCTGGGAACGCCACCAAAACATGGTTCCCCATCTCTGCCTCAGATACTTCCTGCCCAGGCTGGACCCAGAGGCTGCCAGGACAGCTGTGTGGAAAAGAAAGAGAAAATCCCAGATATTCAAAAGCAAACTTCTATTTAAATAAGAAATAATCAAGTCGTTGGGTTTGGACAAAGACTCAAGAGCTGCGGAGTAAAAGCAACAGGATTACTCAACAGCACAAGCAAGATGATCCAGGGCCAAAGCCCGCCCTGGCTGGCGCTGCCAGGGCCGGGGGCCTCGAGGGGGTGGGCGGGACCTCACCTGGATGCTGGGTGGTTTCTTTGGGATTCGTCTGCTTAACCGTACCCAAGCATCCAGGCTGAGGCAGAGTGAAATCTAAAATACATCTCGTTTCCTCTTGCATTTTGTTAAACTAGTAAATAGCCAACGTTTATAATATTTATTATTTGTGCTGATTATAGAAGAACTGGATGGATATTATAAAAGCGTAAAATTCAATAAGGTGTTTGTGGAAAAAGTCATCCAGAGTCTTACCATCGAGAAAAAAGCACAATTAAAAATGAATGTACTGTCATCCAGCAGAGGAAAATACTGGGGTCCTGAGTTTGTGTACGGGAATGGATATATGTGCACATATCTATATGTACGTGTGTATTCTACAAGTGGCCTCATAATATAATTTTGTCACTTTTCACTTTATATTAGGTTATTAAATTTTGTATAGACATTGTCTTTTATAATTCTAATTTCTTTCATTTTTCCCCAAGTTATTCCCCTACATTATAATATTAATATCTGATACTTCTGAGTGCTTGCTAACGCTCCATGTGTGCACGAATTTAGCAAAGCAAATATGGAGAAACTGAGTCACAGAGAGGCAAGATGACTTGGCTGAAATCACTCATTTAGTAAGAGGTGGAGCCAGGACTTAACCAAGGGAGCAGATTAAAGTGTTCACACCCACCACCTACAAGTCTTATCTGTATACAGCTCAGTGCTCCTCATTTAAAAACATAACAAAAATTGTTATGTTTAATCCCATTAGCTACAGCCAGTGACTTAGAAATTACAATAACATTTTAACCTCAAGATGTCTTAAGGCGAAACACAAGGAGAGAGGTCAAGGACGGCTCCCCCCACCTTCTTTCCTGAACCGCCCCTCCCCTGAGAGTCTGCCCGGCTTCCCTTCCCCGCCCTATGTCTTCCTGAGATCCAGCCTCCGTTCCTGGCCTTCTGACTCATTACTCCTCTGTCTTCTCCATTAATCTTTTTTGTCTCTAGGTGCAAAATAACAATTGTTAAGATTTACGTGATATGAGCCAATCATTGTTATGCGTGTATAAATTATAGACACTCTTTTTGTTCCCTTAAACAACTCTCCGTGTCAATCATATATATCAAAATTAACGTTTCTATTTTCTCTAAAATTATCCATAGTAGACTCTCTTCTCTTTAATTAGAAATCAACGCACGTTCACTGTAATCAGGGAGACAGTCCAAAGATGTGAAAATTGAAACCTAAGACTCCCCTCTACTTTCTTTGTTCCTTGTCTTCTGAGCTAAATAAACCCTGTCCAAGAGCAACCCCTGACTTCCAAAGGTCTTGGGGATTCAGAAATGTGAGGTTTCAGGGGTAGCAGCTGCTTCCACCAGAACCGCTGACCCATCTCATGTCCTAAGAAGCAGACAGGCTGCTGGGCCTGAGGGTTGACAGGAGGGGTTGCCAGAAGGCCAACCTTCTGTGCCCAATGTCACAGCTGGCATAGGGGCACAACTACGACCAACTGCTCCTCTGTGGGCAAAGCCTTGGTTGAAGTCACGTGCAGAAATCACCTTACTGCATCCTCACAACCAGTCTACAGATTAGACACACTCATCAGCCTCATTTTGCACGAGAATGTTTCAGCAGAAGGGATGATGGCCTTGCCAGAGTCACGCAGAATGAAGGAGGCAGGTCCCAAGGGGAAGCCTTCCAATTTCTGAGCCATTGCTTCCCTCCACCACCACACACTCGGTAAATATTTTCGAACAAATCAGTGAACGGCACTTGGAGTGGTCAAAGATGGCATGAAACTGTGGTCCATTCACATTCAGGAAAATGCACATCATACTGAAATGAATCCTATTTTACAGATCAAGTTAATGAGGCCTTATTAATCAAGAACATCTGAGGTTGCTGAGAATACGAGACTAAGGGAACTCTCATGGTTGCTGACAGGAATGTATCTTGCTCATACATTTTTTAGTAGGTATTCCCTAACAGATTAAAATTTCATATATGGCAGAAGCACAATAGACAATGTCAATTATAATATACCAAATACACAATATACAAAATCAAATCAAGAGAAGACTTAAAAAAATAATTGCCAGCCTCCCTGGTGGCACAGGGAGGCTGTGCACTAGGAAGTCACAGCACTAGGAAGCTATCGGCAGCCACTGCAGCACGAGTTCGATCCCCAGCCAGGGAGCTTCCCACATGGTGCAGCAGACCTCTCCCGTCTCCCGCTGCTCCCCTCAGCAGTGTACTTCAGTCGATCTGTCTGTCCTGCTCTCCACTCTGTCTACCATTTTCCAGAGTCTCCCTGCCCTTCTAAAGCCAATAACCACCTGACTTACAAGTCTGTTATGAATCCTTCCCTAGAATCTCAAGGTAACACTTCATCTCTTCTCCACCTCCAAAGTCTTTCTCACCTGCAATTCAGAGACATGAATACAACTTCTGTGGATACAATTTCATCACTTGCTGGGACTGTCTATAGAGATAATGACGAGGGTTCCCTTGGAGTGGGAGCATTCCAGTTCTACAGCAATTGTGACCTCCAAATACTCCATGTATCTTCTCCAAACTGGTTCTTTCTTTTCTTCGGCACCCCGCAATCTGATCTGATTCCCTTCTACACTCTATAAGCCCTCATCAAATCTCCCTACATCCAGCTCCTGTGTGCATAAATAAATACATCTTTTTTAAAAGATGTATTTATTTATACATACAAGCTGGGGTACAGGCCAGAGGCGGGGGGAGGCGAGAGGGTTCACCAGAGACAGAGTGGGGAGCAAAACAGGCAGATCAGAAACACACTGCCGAGGGGAGCAGCAGGCGAGGCAGGAGAGGTCTGCTGCACCATGTGGGATTCTCCCCAGCTGGGCGTCAAACTCGCATTGCACGCTGCCGACAGCTCTTTTTAAAAAAATTTTTAAATTTATTTTATGCATACAAGAACTGGGGTATAGGCCAGAGGTGAGGGTGGTGGGTGAGAGGATTCACCAGAGACAGAGTGGGGAGCAGAACTGGCAGATCTACTGAAACACACTGCTGAGGGGAGCAGCAGGCGAGGCAGGAGAGGTCTGCTGCGCCGTGTGGGAATCTCCCTGGCCAGGGACTGAACTCAAGCTGCTGTGGCTGTGGACAGCTTCATAGTGCTGCAACTTGACCCCTGTGCCACCAGGAAGGCCCTAAATAAATAAATAGTTTAAAAAGAAAACTCCCTTATTCTTTTTAAAAATTGTATTGCTTTTTATTGCAGTAACACTGGTTTATAATGCTGTGTATGGTTCATTACTCTACCATTCCAGAGTTCTGGAAATATTTGGGGAAATATTTGATCTTTTCATGCCTCCAACTCCGTCATTAAACTCAATACAATGGGACTTTTGAACACCTGCTATGTGCCAACTACTGGTAAGAGCCCACTTGTCTCAAACACACAAGCTGGCACATGAAGAGCTTGGCATGTGCTCTTCGCGAAGATTCCAATGCTTATGTCATCGTGGAAATAACATTTTTTCTCTCCAAAAAGATGCTGTGGAAATGTCACAGTCACAATATAAAAGTCAAAGATATTGTTTCCCTAAAAACTCTCTCATCTGTGGGTATCAGAACATACCTTCTGTGTGCTGCTTCTGCTGCTGGGGGCTTGTCGGGGCTTGATGAGCCTTGCCCACACCTGCTCGTTTGCTTCTTTGGATACAAATCACCCCTTGCTTGGACTGTCTGTAGAAGTGACAGCGAGGGCCCCCTTGGATGGGGCATGCCAGTTCTACAGCAATCGTAACTGATCTGAAGAAACATCTGTTGGCGTTGCTATGATCCATGAGTATAAATCTGTGTATAACTGCCCATCCGAGGGGAGTCCCTCAACTCCCGTTGGGCGTACCCCACAGGTCAGATATGGGACCCAGTGGAGATCAGACTGCAAATATCACGAAGATCCGTGTAAGCAGCAGTCTGGGCGACAGCAATCTGGGTCCATCTGTGCTGACAGATGTGGTATTCATTGGTTGAGAGGAAGACTTCTTTTGTCAAAATGACAGCTAGTTTGGGATTATTAATTTACTATTTCACTCCCCCTCCTCCCCACATTCCCATTAGAGATAAAGTGACCCCAGTCCCATTGGGTTTTGTGAAGAGGGACCTCATCCCTCTTCACTAGACCACAGAGACATTCCTGCAATATTGTGTGAAGCTTCCTCAAGTCTTGAGCAGATTAATGAATGTGTAGGGTAAGTGTGAGGTTAAACAACAAATCTTAAAAAGCACAAAAATCATAAACCATGGCAAAGAACAAATACTCATTTACTCTTCTAAAAGAGATTATAAGTGAAGTTATGTTTATGACTCAGGAGTCATAAATATGTTTCCAACAACGAATATTATTAAAGAGAATGTAAAGGTGATACTGACATAGGATGAAAAAAATCAGAAGCCAACAGAGACAAATTGTTTCAGAGACCCCAAAACATGCTTAATCACTTTACTTGTCTTTTAACTCATCTTTAATTTAAATATTTTTATCATAGGTTTCAAATGGGCCAGCTTGAGGATTGTTGAGATGTTAAGCACAGCTTATGTCTATACTAGGACTATAGAAGTGTTTTGATTTAGTCTTTCTAGAGAATGTACAGAGAGGCAGAAATTGCCAGGGAGCCAGATCATGTTTGTAGAATACCTTATCTACCTCAGACAGATGGTTTTTGCCCTACTTATATACTTGTCTCTCTGGGATTAATTTTTTAATAGACTTTATGACCTTTCAGCAACACGACTTCTCATCTGTTGTTAATCATCATGCAGATTAATGTGTACTTTGACTTTGGCGACTATTTTTCATCTCTGAAAAAGAATTCAAGGGAATGGGGAGAGTGGAGGGCAAAGAAAGTGGAAAATAATGCCAAGAAGTAAATCTGTGAATTCTTATTAAGTTAAAAAACAAAAATGCTACAAATTTTATTTTGAGTAACCTTGTGTTTGTGTTAGAAAAAGCATAATAAAATCAGCAGATCGTTTTCTGTGGTAGTATTTGTGAGTCTTGCCTATTCATGAAACAATAGATAGAAGTAGAAATCCTGAGAAGTTACATGCTTCTACTGAAGTCTGCACTTCTTGGTATTTTCCATTCTGTAGAAAGTTTCTTTATAATCCGAACGGACATGTTTGGTTTGGCTGGTTAATTTTAAAATTGAACTAAAGTAAGATATCATTGTGAAAAAATCACACTGGCATGTGATTTTTAATTAGTTTTAAAATTTGTCTTTATCTGACTCTTAATTTAGTTACTTTATATTCCACACATTAGTCACACCCCATCTGGTATTTATAATTCTCCTTTTGACTTATTTCATTTAGGGTTATCCCCTCTAGTCCCATTCATGATGCTGCAAATAACCTTGGTTCATCTTTTTGATCGTTGACTAATATTCCACACCTTGATCGACTCAACTATATAAAAGCAACACACACATATCGGTTGCCTTTCTATATACAACAAATAATACATAAAAAGAAGAAACTAAGAAAGTGGTCCCATTTACAAAGAAGAAAACACAGGCAAAACATTTCACAACATAAGCTTTAGCGATGCCTTTCGAATTTGGCCCGAGTAGCAAGGAAATCAAAAGAGAACGTAAACAACTAGGACTACATCAAACAAAAAGCTTCTGCACACTAAAAGAAACTATAAAGTAAAATGACACCCTACCGAATGGGACAAAACATTTACACACTATACACCTGACAAATAACTGATATTAAAGATATACAAAGAACTCATAAAACTCTCAAAAACAAAACAAGTAACTCAATCAAGAAATAAACGGAAGAACTAAAGACACCTCTCCAAAGACATTCATACTGCAAACAGGCATATGAAAAAAAGCTCACCATGACTGATTATTAGAGAAATGCAAATCAAGACCACAATGAGACACCATCTCACACTAGTGAGAATGGCCCTCAGGGAAGAGACCAGCAACAATAAGTGCTGACAAGAATGTGGAGAAAAAGGACACCTCTTACCTGATAGTGGGCCCAGCCCTTGTGGAAAGCAGTATAGAGAAGTCTCAGAACATTAAAAATTGATGTGCCATTTAACTGATTAATTCTACTTCTAGGCATCGACCTCGAAACTTCAAAGATACTAACTCAAAGGGAAATTTGCACGCCTATGTTTATTGCAATGCTATTTACTATAGCAAAATTATGGGCACAACCTAAATGTCCCAAGACACTGACAAGTTTTACAGAATGTATTCTAAATTTACACACACACACACACACACACACACACACACACACACACAAACTCATTTGTATAACATTTGTATTTGTGCGTGTGCTATAAATGGGGTTTGCTAAATAGGTATCTCTGTCATCATATTTGTATAAGTGATATCCTTATTCTATTATATAAATCTACAATTTTGGTCTCTTTAAAGAATGTCTAGAATTTAAAGATAGAAGCAAAGTGAAGAATTGCTCTAGATTTTTAAATATTCCTCAATGACTCTCATTTAATAGGATTTTTAAATGAATTGCCTTTAACACGTTTTTAACTTAGTCTCATGAAAGCAATTTTTTTTCACACTCATATTTTATCACTTTGAAACTTCTTTTTTAAATCCAGTCATTAAAACGACAACTATATCTGACACAAAACAACTTTGGAAGGAAAAAGGAAAGGTCTTTCTTGGTGTGAAAGCAAACGTGTGGGCTTGTTAAAGTGAGCCCCAGAGCCCAAAGGCCCAGCATTGTGAGCGTCCAGAAGCCCAGAAGGAAGCTATGTGTCATCTGGTAGCCACTTAAAGAAGTCACTTAAGAGCTCTCTGCCAAATTTAACACAATCTATGAAGCGGAAGAAGCTTTTCATTGCTTTCAGTTAGTGAGGCAAACTTTACAATGACAATACTTCATTCCTCCAAGCTAAAATGACTTTATCATTAACCTAAAAACAGGGTGGCCTCTTTTTAATGAGCTATTAATACTACTGAGTGGTCAAGTCAAACTTTGCAACAAGGCGACTTAGCATCTTACTTTAGGAGCTCATTCATCTAAGGTTATCTTCACTGAAGCTAATTATTAAACGTCAGCTATATTGATATTACTTTCACAGTCTCACCTCAGAGTGACGCTGCCCTCCGCCTCTCGCACAGGCGTCCACACTTACACACGCGAATGCCCGGGCTCTCTGGGCCCAGGTGTCCACAATCACAGGCGTGCAGGCCCCTCGGGCTGGGCATGCGCACAACCCAGGAATGCAAGACCCCAGGTGGCAGCCATAGAAGCTAGCAGCGGGAGGGTGCAGAAAGCCTCATTCACTTCACACATCCTACACTGATTTACGCCGCAGGGAGTTTATTAAAAGATGTCCGTATCTTAAAAGGGAAACTTTGGTCCCAGACAGCCAGGGAGAGCCAGAATTTGAGCTAGAGGGTGTGTTCAAGTAGGAGCAGCCGGTCCGAGCGTGACCATGTGGACTGCCCATGTGGAAAGCTGCCGAGGCCTCCTGTCCATCTGGACTTGCCCGCAATGGGACAAAGGAAAAGGCCCAGGTGGACACTTTCCCCGGCTTGGATGGCAAGGGAGACGCTCACTGTCTTAGGAGAAATCATCGGTGCTCTTAGGATTGGAGGATGAAAATTTTTCAAAAATTTTGAGAGCATGCCTTTCTCGATACAGATAAATTAATGAGATAAAAATGTGTGTAATGTTAAAAATGTGTGTAACAGCTAGCACTAGGTAATAGAGGCCCTGGTGCTTTCACCTTTTCCCTTCTTCACAAATGTCCAATAAAAGCATGTGCCAATTTGTAAATTTGCCTAAAAGGAAAACACGGTAAATCAAAACACGTCCAAAGGGAAGAGAGATGGAAACATGGCAGCCGGCTCCTGAAGAGCCCAACATGGGGTCTGTGCCTATTTCAGACAGTTTGCTTTCTCTCTTCTAGAAAAACACTGATGTTCCTTTTCCCAAGTTTAGTACAAAGACTGAGGAGTGCTGTGGGGAAGAAAAATGATTGTCAATCAAAATAATGCCTGGGCCTCCCTGGTGGCGCAGGGGTGAAGTCTTAGCCTATGAAGCTGTCCACAGCCACTGCAGCATGAGTTCGATCCTGGCCGGGGAGCTTCCCACATGGTGCAGCAGACCTCCCCCCTGGCCCCCCACACCTCTGGCCTACACCCCAGCTCTTGTATGCATAAGTAAATAAATCTTTTAAAATATATAATGTCAGCTTGCTTTACCAACCACTCCTGTGTGTCCGCCATGCTTTCCAGGAGCAGGTATTTTAATGCTCCCATCGAACAAATGTGGTCACTTGGGCCCAGAGGCGCTCAGTAGCGGGGCCCAGAAGTGGACAGTAACTTGGTCCAGGTGATCCAAAGCAACATGAAATGAAATTTAAATGTACTTGTGTTTCAGCTCCTTAGAACTTGGGGGCATGTGAAGAAATGTCTTGCCTGCTATTAATCCATGGTCCTTGGGATGCTTTTAAAGAGAGGGAGAGGAGCGAGCACTGAATAAGCCGCCTGTTGAGGTGCTTCCAACTTGGGGGCCGTTCCTTTGGGCCAAGACCTCTCCTTTCTCTGCTCACATGCTGTCTCCCTTGGTCAGTACAGAGAGAAAATGAATTCTTGATCATTCTACTCATTCAATATGATAATGTTTTCATTTCAGATGCAGGAAAACAAATGTCACAAGCTGTGTTTTTACAAATTTCAGTTGAGATTTAGATTCCTTTTTTTTTATTTGTTTCATCTGAAAACTCAAGGCTTCCAGGCATCTGTAGCAAGCAAAGCAAATAAATTATGTAGGGTGGCGAATAAATCTAGAATGTGGGGGAAAGTATCCCCCGGGGGTGAGATCAGACATTTCAGTGCCAGCATCTTTTGGGGGTTCAAAAGTCGGTGTCAGTCCACAATCATGAGCCCCAGTGAGAGCCCTGGTTTTACTGGGGTTTTTCACATCAACAATATCTCCAAAGGATAAACTTTAAATCTGATTTCTCTTGGTCACATCGCCAGCTCCCAGACATCTCAGCGCTCCTCTATATTTTATAAGATTCATCCAGTTTCCATTGGAATAAAAATTTCAGTGATTTTGTGAGTTGACATTTCCATCCGTATCTTGGGATTTCATTTACCCTGACATTTCGGTATTTCTTTGGTAAGAATATATAAACAAGGCGACGGCTTACAGACTTAATTCAGGAAGGAAGGGGAAATACTTCACTGACTTAAATGTTGTTGCCTTTAAACTGAAATGTTTTCTACTGAGCTTACACTTGCAGAGTTCTGAGGTTTTCAAAATGGTGGATAAACCAACAAATAGGTATCGGGAATCTGGGAGAGCGGGTATCTCTGCTCACAGTCTGAGGGGCAACTTCAGCCCACCTCCCACACTTTCTTCTCTTGTGCCCAACTAGAAACCACCCCCCCCCCCCGCCAGGACATTGGGAAGAGGATGGTTTAGAATGAGGAAAGGTGGGAGCTGGAAAACTGGATAGAAGCCTGTTGCAAAACCAGGAACCCGTTACCGTGCCCAGCCTCTGTGGAAATTGCGAAAATAAGTGCAAGGAATAGATTCAAAAATGGTTTAAGAGCTAGAAACACCAGCATTTGGTGACTAACTGGATATATGGTGGGGGTCTGGGTAAGAGACAAGGATAAATTGAGGCTCCAGCTCAGGCTACTTGGGGTTTGTTTTTTCCTGTCAGCAAATGGGCAGGAAGCTGCGCGCTCCTTGCTCATCCTGAGGTGTTGTCTGAAGGATGTTTGAGAGCAGATGTGCAGATAACAGCTGGATTATCACTCAGAAGACAAACAAGCTTGTTGGGGCCTCCCTGGTGGGGCAAGGGGTTTAAGTCTCAGCCTATGAAGCTGTCCGCAGCCATTGCAGCACGAGTTCAATCCCCGGCCAGGGAGCTGATCCACATGGTGCAGCAGACCTCTCCTGCCTCACCTGCTGCTCCCCTCAATAGAGTATTTCAGTTGACCTGCCTGTTCTGCTCCCCACTCTGTCTCTGGTGAATCCTCTCACTCCTCCACCCCTCTGGCCTGCACCCCAGCTTGTACGCATAAATAAATTTTTTTAAAGATTTATTTATTTATACATACAAGCTGGGGTACAGGCCAGAGGCGTGGGGCAGCGAGAGGGTTCACCAGAGACAGAGTGGGGAGCAGAACAGGCAGATCAGAAACACACTGCTGAGGGGAGCAGCGGGTGAGGCAGGAGAGGGCTGCCGCGCCATGTGGGATTTTCCCCGGCTGGGTGTGGAACTCGCATCGCGCACTGCCGACAGCTCCACAGCACAGAGCTCAACCGCTGCGCCACCAGGGAGGCCCCACATAAATAAATATTTAAAAATATATATATAAACTTGTGAGCCACTGCCATGGAGTGGGAGTGAGTGGCACTTCCAAGGAGCCCTGGGAGGGTGGTAGTGAGGAGAGGCCAGAAGAGTCCCCAGCACCTCTGAGAGAGCCTGACTCACCCATTGCTGCTGGCGAGCCGTGCAGGAGAGACGACCTAATCAAGCCGTAGACAGACACAGAGAGATCTCCTTCCATGCACTTTGACGTGTACCCAGGAGTGACTGGGTACTGAGGACTGCACCGTGTGTTAGAGTAAAGTGCTATGGAAAACACAAGGAAACGCCTCCTACGATGATTTATTGAACTTTACGATACACACAGAAGAGTAGGCGTGGAAGACGCTTTTCTTATTTTCATCATGATACAATGAGCCTAAGTAGGCAGTTTTGGTCACGGTCATGAAGAGGCAACTCATCGTGGTTGAACCAGGAATAAAACCAGTTTGATTTTTAATCCGATGAGGAGCTGCTAAAGAACATGTTTTATTTATTATGTTGGAATCAGAAGGGGAGGTAAAGGAAGAATTTGCTTCTTGGGCTATTGTGCAAAATCACTAGGTTTGGAGGGCCGTTTTGCAAATTGAAACCATCTGAAGGAAGTGAGAGATTAGCAAACAGGGAGTACCCCAATCCCTACCACCCCCTGCAAGGTCCCAGAATGGATTTAGTGAACCCCAGGTCTGCCTCCTGTCAGTGCTGACACAGCAGGATTTGCATTGATAAACTTGACCCCCAAACACATGCCCTGAAATGCCTTTCAGATATTCATTTGTTGATATGAATTTTGTTTGGAATTTAAAATGCATTTCAAAAAGGAGGCCCCCTTGCCCTCTTCAGTCGGAAGGCTTTCTCCAGAGTGACCTGAGTTCTCCGAGCTGCATGAAAGGGCACCCTAACAATTCAGGAAGGCAACAGTCTTAATGCAGGTAATGATTCTTTTTTCATCCATCAGCTAGCAAGTCATCCCCTGCATTTCTTTTGCTTGTACACATCTGTGCGTGCCTCCCTCCACCTGCCTGAAGAATGTGGGATTAGGTGGATGGGGAGGACAGATCTCTCTGAATCCAATCAATCAGTCTTCCCCAAGCAGCTCTAACAGGTTGGGTTACGTGGCCTTTCAAGCATTTTCTCTTCTGTTGCAAGTGGGTATTCTATTTATATAGAGAGCGAGAGGGACCCGCGCTCCCACAGCATCTGTAGCTTTTCAGGAATCCTATAGGAAGAACTCTCAAGCGGAACGTCAAAGTGATGGTACTTTCACAGGGAGAGGGCAGCTGGATGCTGTTTTCATGGTCCCAGCCAGAGGAGAGATGCGCTCGGGCCCGGGGGAACCACTACTCATTATTCAGGTCTAACTAGCCGGAGATGCCAACTCAGGGGTCTCTGCTCTGGAGATAGTCCTTAGGAATATTCATTTCCCTTGTACCTGGCTCTTGATGCAACAGTCCAGGCTCTGACTCATTATTTCATCTCCTGGGTTGACGTATTCTCTAGGAGAGGAGATGCAGGCCCGTTACCTTCCCAGGAACATGCCCCGGGCTAAGTTCACGTATTCCTGATTTATTCATGCCCACTGTGATTGGATTCATATCAACAGCGTCTGAGCCTTGTAAATACAGGGTGAGCTGGCACTCCTGAATTTCTTTGCAAGTAAATCAATGAGCCAGACCCAGACCTGGGGGTTTCATTTGGGTTTTATCCAGCAGCAGAATCCTCCAGGCCTTAGACCCAGGCAAGGATGATCTTGATTTCTATTTTCTACTTGGCAGAAAACTCTAATCGCATAGACTTTGAATTTCCACTATACTAACAATTGGGGATTCTAGGAGCACTGAAATCTCCTGCAAAGGCTAGCGCTCACGAGTGTGAGCTGCCTGGTGCGAGTGAGGACTGTTGATATTTTAAGTGTAACTGTTACGGCGCCTGCCAGGGAACACGTCTGCTCACACAGCCTATGTCTCTTCTTTGATCCCTTCGTCTAGACCTGAGTTGCATGCTCAAGTCTAGCACTTTCTGGGCTCCCAACTTAATGGATCCTACTTCTAGGATCTGTAAAATAAAAGGGTCAGGCGGAATCAATCAGGGGATCTCTTTGAGCGTTTAATTCTCCATGACAGGCAGAGATTCCTGGACATAGCAGAGAGCAGCGTTCTGCCGTCTTGGCCTGCGAGCCCTGCGTGCTGAGACCGTGGCAAAGGCTGCTGTGCATTCTCCATCGGGGAGGAGGAGGAAGGGCCAGCGGGGAGAGGCGGCAGGGAAGGGGTGTCACGGGGGTGAAAACTGACCGTGTAGCCACTAAAAGCTCTGCTTGTGAAAGTGACCTCGAAGAAGCCATTTCATGTTCTCCAACATCTAGGAAAAGAAAGGAGAAAACTCATGTACCAGCTGGCTCCCCGCACCGAGCAGAGCATCACCTATGGGGCCCTGCACCCGTGCACATCTGGGTTCCAGATGCCGCTGCCCTGAGAGGGGTCAAGTGATATTTTAAGCCCGGGTGCCCACAGATCAGCCCTGGCAGAGGGGCTGCAGGAGCAGGGTCAGCAGGGTCAAGGGGAAGTCAGCTTGCGCTGGGTATAAGTTGCAATCCACGAGAGGCTGCTCAGCAAAGCCATGGCTGGAACACGGGGCAGGTGCCGCAGCCAGAAGCAGGACGTACCAGGGAAGACTCCGACATGGCACTGCCCGTGGCTAGAGCTGGTGTGATGATGTAGTTAGAGCCACAATAACTACTGATAATGATAATGACAACAATGCTAACGACCCACGTTTATTGGGCACTTACCACGGGCAGGGACCTTTGTGTGCTCTGCATATCTGTGCTTCCCAAACTGGGCCCAGGGACCAAAATGCCCATTTTGTTCCCCCAATACCTTTCCAAAACACAGCAGAAATGAATTCCCCAAAATATATTGAACTAGAAAGCAGACACACAAATACATACTCTTTTGTTTTATTTATTTTTTTGTTTCATTATTTGGCCCAACAAACCAAATGACTTTTTCAAACTGTTTTCAAGTACCATTAAAGTTGGCATTCATATCAGAGTGAACAGGGTGGTGACACATTCAGCAATGCAGAACGCAACAGGCCATCTGATTCTCAACACCCCTGTGGGGCAGTGCTGGGATTAGCCCCATTCTACAGGTGAGACAACTGAGACTTCGTCAAGTTAAATGACTTACCCAAGCTCTCTGAGTTTGTAGGGGGTAAAATCACACCAGCCAGAACCCGAGTGCCATCCCATTATCCCCTTACCCATTGGGCCTTCTCCAAGTGCTTGAAGGAGAATTGGTTTCCAGTGAAAAGATTAAGTTGATGGTTAAACCCTGAAGGGATTCCTTTGATTTTTTTTAACCTTTATTACTAGTTAGCCAAAGTTTATATATATGCATAATTACATATATATGCATAAATGTGTACGTGTAGTTAATAGATACCCTCCTGCACACATATCTGCATATAGCTAAGAATGTGTATTCGCTACTTTGCTCTTCATTTTCCTGATGAAATAATAGGCTGCCTGTGTGATCATTTAACCTGCTGAGAATTCTAACACTAAGAGGGAGTTTCCATCCTCCTCCATCCTGGGCTGGCCTTCTGGATTTATTTTAATAGGGCATTATCATCCATCGTCACCCCTAATTGCTACTCACTGAGGAATCCCGCGGTGCTGTGTAATCACAGACCCTTGACAGAGCTTACTCTTCGCTAGGAGACAGGAAGGTGAACTAGCTGCTTTTCATGCATGCAAAGATGCTTGCCTAGCCTTCCCTGACTCCCAGGGGGCCTGCCAATGTGAAATGCTCTGAAATCCTAATCCATTAGCACCAAGTAAGATTATAAAGCTGCCGTGAGTACAAATGATAGGGTATAGCTGACACCTCCCGGTATTAGCGTCAAGAGCCTGTGTAGCCACGTAGAAACAAAGGATTAACCACTTCTCATCTGCGGCTGTTCCAGGGTTCCTCATGCTAACACTCACCTGCCGAAAAAGGAGATCTGGAATTAGGCTCTAAGAGTGAATCCCTGGAGGGTGATCGACCCAGAAAGAAGGGGCCTCCCTCAAGAAAGCCCCGGATGTTCGGGGTGTGTTTGGTGTTCTCACTCACTGTTGGTCTGTTGGCTGGTTGGTTTTAGTTGTTGCTATTGTGCTTGATGTTCTAATAATTCTGAGCCTCTGGCCTTTTCAAATTGCACAGGTTTAGCCTTGATATAAAAAGCACATGTATCTGAACTTATGAAACAGATATTTATTGGGGAGTATTTGGGGGAGCCGTCATCCACTTAGCAGAATAATTCTTTGCATCCATCTTTATTGAGCTAAAAGTGACATTAAGTGTTGTATATATTTGAGGATGTACAACGTGATGTTTTGAGATAGGCACACTTGTGAAGTAACTGCCACACTCAAGATAACCACCCACCACCTCACTTAGTTACCCTTTTATGGGGTGGTTAGAATGCTCTTTTTTCCAAAATATTAAAAATAGATCTACCATAGGATCCAACAATTCCACTCCTAGAT
This sequence comes from Scalopus aquaticus, assembly GCA_004024925.1. Taxonomy (NCBI): domain Eukaryota; kingdom Metazoa; phylum Chordata; class Mammalia; order Eulipotyphla; family Talpidae; genus Scalopus; species Scalopus aquaticus. The sequence continues at coordinate 30,887 of PVIJ01006683.1, forward strand.
ATCTATCTGAAGTGTACACAAACACTATTTCGAAGGGATATCTACACTCCTATGTTCATTAAAGCACTGTTTACAATAGCCAAGCTCTGGAAATAACCTAAGTGCCCAATGACAGTGAAGGTCCATCTATATACACTATGGAATACTACTCAGCCATAAAGAAGATGAAACCTTGTCATTTATAATAGCATGAAGGGAAGTGGAGGGGGTTATACTAAGCAAAATAAGTCAGAAGGAGAAAGATAAATACTAGGTGTTTTTCCTCTTATGTGGGGTATAAAGAAACAAAGGAACAGACAAAACTAAACCATAACAAAGGCTAGAAATATAGCTGAACAGTAGAGGCTGCCAGAGGGGGAGGGCAGGACATGGAGAGCAAAATGGAGTATGGTGGAGAATTATGGTGCTTTGGTGGTGGGTGTGGTGTGGTAACATATACGTGTAGAGACGTGAACCTAGTCCTCCAAATCATACTGAATCACATACAGTATTGTAAACCAATGACCACAATAAAAAATACAACCACAAAAATGTACAACTGGAATCCTATGCACTAGCATTTGTCAAAATATTTATAATTCATAAATCAAGCTAACACTTGCATTGCTAGAATATCTCTATGTGGTCATTAAACATTATTTTTTAAATATACTGCAGGAATCTGTTCATATTTATGTTTATAATAAAATATGTGGTGATCAAATATTTTATGGTAGTTTATAGAGTGATATTTTATGACATTTATGATATCCATAAGAAATATTGTTTCTCTGCATGTGTATGTAAACTTTATTAGACTTTTGTAAAACTGGAATGGTCAGTTCCTAAAGAAGTATTTGGAAATTGTTTTGTTTTTATTTTTTGTCTCTTGTTATTGAAAAGTTTAAATAATGTTTTCATTGTCCGCCCATTAAAGGTTGGGACAAATTCTGTGGTGTTTTTTCCCCCAAAGTAGTTTTTTTTTCTTTCTTACGATAGAAATTGGACTTCTAGAGTTAGCTTTAGAAATTTCATTTTAAAAATTTCCATTTCATAAAGGTTTCAAATCTATTTACATAAAAGGGAGTAGTTTCACTTCTGATTCTTTTAATTTTTCCTGTTCCTGTTTTAACCCCATATTTTAATAAGTTGATCTTTTATTTCCTTTTGTCTTGGTGGCTTAGTGGGTATGCTATGAAAATCAACTTGAGGGTTAATAATGTGCTTCTGTTGAAGACTGATTCAAACATGTTAATTTCTTTTATTAGTCCCTTCTGCTTTCCTCGAGTTCATTTTGTTTTCTTTTTCTACTTGCTTCAGCTGTCTTTCACATTAAGTGATAAAAATAGCGAAGCATCTGAATTTTCTCTGAGCTTTAGTTATCTTCCACATGCTGTTTTGATTTTTATAATTTTCTGGAGAAGCTAAGATTATGCATTGTATATTTTACTGGTACCAAGAATTTATTAAAATATAATTTATACATTTCCAAGTCAGCAGAGTCTTTGTGTCCTGATTATATTTAATCACTTTATGAAATTGCAATGACAGTGCTGTCTGCGTATTTATTATTTAGAATTCATCGTGGTTAACTTGGTGACTTTCTACATCGCCAGTCTTTGCCGTGCTCTGGCAGGTAGATGCTCTCTGATCGTACCAAGTCTGATAAATATTGATCGGGTCTCCTTTATAAAATTAGGTTATTTAGGCATTGTATACTTTGGCTAATTTTTGCCTAGTTTAACTATCATTGAACAACAAATGAATTCAGTGATTTTACTGCTTGTATCCTGTTTCTCTGGATAGTAACTATTAATTACTCGCTATGAATAACAAATTTTAAAATGCTGATTTTTCTCTATCATGCGCTATCCGTTTTCAATAAAATGATTTCGCCTTCAGCTATTGTTGATGAAGTGATCAGTGAATATGCCACTGGCCATCTTCCTTGTCCTCAGTTTACCTCAGCTGGACCTTTCCTCCATTTTTCAGGGCAGTGGCTGTGCCTGCTGTTCTTCCGCTCCCCTCAGCACCTCTGTCTTCCACTTTCCTTCCATTCCCACGTGCTGACTGTACCCCCGCCTCCAGCTCTCTCGCTCTCACCTCCCGGGCGCGACTCAGCTCCTTGAGTTTGCTTTCATCATGGAGGGCTCTTGGGGGACTGGTCTCCAACTTTCTCCGTGTCGAAGTATGTCTGTGAACTGTACCCACAAGTAAACCTTTGTTTGATAACAAATCCTTGCCTTCTGCTTTCTTCCCTTCGGGATGGTGTAAGAGTTGCTCCACGGTTTTCTCAATGATTGTTGCTTAGGGTGAATTTGAAATCAACTTGATTTTTGTGTCTTCTTGTGATTTGACCTTATTACCTGTTTGCCAACTGGTAACGGGGAAGGATTAAAGCACATCCCGGTGTGGACCATCCTGTTAGTGCGGACTCTGCCCCGGTAGCGGGGTGCCCTTTCAGGCGCGGGGTCACAGCCTTTACATGTCAGGAAGTATTTTTGCATTTTATGTTTAAGGATTAGGCCCACGTATAACTTGAGTTTCTTTCTTCCGGGATTTAAATGGCATATGTGTTAGAGACCTTCTCTCTCTACTATATAGCCAAATACGGTCTGTCTAAACACGAACGTTATTTCCTGTTATTGTTTGAGTTCTCATTCTAACGTCTGTCTCCTGTGACTTCTGCGTTTTCTCTGTCTTACGTGCCTATTACCTTTAACCTGATTTCTGTTATGGTTTTATATTTACATTTGTTCTTCCCTGCAGTTTGCCAGCTCACATTCTTATCCTCCAACTAAATTCATCATCTGTGTTTGGAATTCTTACCTTTTGGCTTCATGATATTTCTCCCAGTGGTTATTATTCCTCGACATTTTAAAATTTGTTTCCCCCTTGCTTTGGCTCAGTTTTGTCTGTCTCATGACAACTTTGGGTGCATGTCTGTGTGTGTGTGAGTGTGAGAGTGCGTGTGTGTGTGTGTGTGTGCGTGTGCATGTGTTTTAAGTCTACCATGGCTGCTCCCCGTTTCCTTCTTAGTTTTTAGATCAACATTGTGTTAGCAACTTTGACTACCCATCATTGAGTCAACTGCCTTTTGTGGGCAAGCTGCTTCTTTTTTAAAAAAAAAGATTTATTTGTATTTACTATGCATACAAGAACTGGGGTGTAGGCCAGTGCTGCAGGGGGGGTGAGAGGACTCCCCAGAGACAGAGTGGGGAGCAGAACAGGTGGATCTACTGAAACACACTGCTGAGGGGAACAGCGGGCGAGGCAGGAGAGGTCTGCTGTGCCATGTGCTGCTCCCTGGCCGGGGATCAAACTCATGCTACAGTGGCTGCCGATTGCTTGATAGTGCTGAGACTTTAATCCCTGTGCCACCAGGGAGGCCCCTGGGCAAACTATTTCTCAGTATTTCTTCTAGGAACATCCTGTCTCTCTACTTTGAATTAGGAACTGCCAGCAAATATGGCGGACCTACTTCTCTGAGACCCCTGCTTCCCTGGCTTCTTGGAACCTAATTGGGCTAACAAAGTCTTTGTCATTGACTCTGCTCCTGTAGTCACATCGCAAATGAGAGATTATTTTGCACCTCAGGATCTGGTCCTTCCTTTAGGAAGTATGTTCGTGTTGCCCCTTGCTGAGGTCAGTGGATTCAGACTCTTATTTCAATCTGACCCTTCTTTCCTCTTTTACTGTGGCTTCTGCTTAATATCAGCTGCTTTTCACAGCCTGGTAGTATTATTTTAAGTTGTAGAAACTGTATTTATCTCCTAGTTTCACTGAGCATTGTGTGTGAGGTTCTTGTTTATTTTCCGTGTGTGTGTGTGTATGTGTGTGTGTGTGTGTAGAGGGGGAAGGGTCATTCAGAAGATACCAGAAAAAGCGAAAGTTCTGATTAAACAGTCTTGTTCACGCTGGAAGTGCACACTCTGAGCTCTTTGTACTCTGAGAATCTAACAAAATTCCAGTGGTCGACCAGTTAACAGTTGACTCTCATATCAGTTTGCTGAGTAGCTGCATTGGCCGGACAGGTTAACATAAAGGGAAGAATTACCACTATATGTCTATAATGTATGGAATTTTCCTTATTATTCTAACTATAAGGACGTCATGGAAACATATCTGAATATCTTGCATTTTTAAAATTCCCTCTTAGATTTCTTAGATGCACATACAAATAAGATAGTGTATTTTTTTTTGATATTTCAGAATTGTTAAGACAAAATGAAGAATCTCAGTTTCAACCAAGATCATCAGAAATGTTATCAGTTTAGCAGTTAGAGACTGAAATAACCAACTGGGAAAGTAAGGCTATCTGCAAGGCTCAAGCACAAAGACTAGTTTAATGCTCATTTTTCTGGCATCATGTTTTTCTATAAGAGAATGTGTTGGGAGATTAAGTACAAATAGTTTATTGCTTGACATGTTATACTTCAACATGCTGCTAATTAGCACAAAAAGTGAGATCATTACTTTCTCCTGGTTGTATCTGAGAGTTCTTTGTGATGGAGAAAAAGCCCAGGTGTTTGGCTTCAAATAAGAATTACCACCCAGGTGTCTATCCTAAAACAACAAAATACTTTGGCTCAACATTCAAGAGGAAGGAAAACACTTCATTCTTGCTATTTTAATGGTATTCTCAAATAAGTATTAATAAGTAAGTCAGTTATCTATTGCTACAAGAAAGACAGAGCAGCTTAAGACAACAAACATTTATTACATCACCTGGTTTCTGAGGGCCAGGTAACTGGGATCAGCATAACCAGTTGTGGTTACTCATCTCTGATCTCACAGAAGTTTCAGTCAAGTTGTTGTCCAGGGCTGACGTCACCCAAAGGGCTTGGCCAGGTCTGGGAAATGTGATTTCAAGATCACTCAAGTGGGGCCTCTGTGGTGGCCCAGGGGTTAAGTGTCAGCACTATCATCACTATGGCCTGAGTTTGATCTGCGGCCAGTGAGCTTCCCACAGGGCACAGCAGATCTCTCCTGTCTCCCCGCTGCTCCCCTCAGCAGTGTATTTCAGTAAATCTGCCTGTTCTGCTCCCCACTCTGTCTCTGGTGAATCCTCTCACCCCTCTCCCTATACCTCTGGCCTACACCCCAGTTCTTTGCAAAAATTAAAAATAAAATAAAAAGCTCACTCAAGTGGCTGTTGATGGGAGGTCTCAGTTCCTTCCCAATTGGGCTTCCACGTAGGAAAGCCCACGGTATGGTGGATGGTTTCTGCTGGTGAGTGGAGAGAGAAACACAGGGATGGGGGAGGGGAAGACAGAGACAGACAGCGAGAGCTTCCTTTTACAACCCCATTCTTAGAAGTACGATGTCATCACTCGGCCATATTCTAGTGGTCACATAGCCCAACACTGTACAGTAGGAAGAAACTCCACACGGCGTGGCCCCTAGGAGACAGAGCTCAGTAGCAGCCATCTTGGAAGCCCAACATCACAGATACTGAATTTGTTCTAGGAAGCACACCAAGCACGGATGATACATATCTTAATAGAATAATTTTTTCCCTTCAGTTAATCATTTTCCTGATCAGTAGAATATGTACTGAACATCTATCAGGCATCAGGTTCTATGTGAACACACAAGGAATCAGAAAGTGGGTGAGACATGACTTCATAGCTCCGTCCTGCCAGGAGAGAGAAACAGGCAAGACAGCTACAGTGATGTTCCCCGTAGGGTCAAAGAGATGTGAATCAAGCACTGTAGGGGTATGTTGGAGACAGAAGTTGTTTTGTTTCAAGACTATGCAACAAAGCTGAGCAACTGCTACTACAGTCAGCCTTAAACAAACAAGCAGGATTTGATGGCCTAAAAGGAGTGATAGGTATTTCAGAAGAAGAGTAATGGTAAGGGATTTTATTTCCCAAAGATTAACATAAAAAGAGCTCATCTGTGTGTTCTTCTGCAATGTGACCTTTTGACATTTCCCAGTTAGGAGGTGAGGTCTATTTCTCCATATCCTTTAAGCATCCTTGGGACTGCTTTTACCCACATATTGTGATAGAAATTCTGCCATAGACCATGACAGAAATTTCTCTCTTAGATGTGCTATTTCTACCACCTGTCTCTTGAAATCCAGCCCCTCTGTAAAGAGTGAAACTTCCTTTAAATATTGCAGGAAGCTAAACCAAGGAGAGAATGACAAGCTACATGAGAGACCAAAGTACTCCGAGAGACCAGATGCCATCTTGAAGGAGGTTCTTCCACTCCAGCTGATGCAAGCTGGGCTGTTCCTCCACTCCTTACCCACTAAATCATTAGCAAAATAAAAACGGCTGCTTTTAGCTACTGAATTGTAGAGTAGCCAGCTACACTGCAAGAGATGACTGAAATAATGAGCAGACTGCATTATATAGTCAATAAGCCATTTAATGAAGCAATTTGTTAAATAAGAGTGGGGCTAGAGAGCATAAGCTGGCAGAGCACCCAGAGAATAAAATGCTTGGTGTACCTGACAAAAGCTCTTTAGGGAAAGGTAAACACCCTCTAGTATTCTGAAAGGCAGAGCAGTGCTGTTAGATTGGTGACTAGAAATGCTCACAGTGGGGAACATGTGGACAATGAGAACAGGAATGTCAGAGGAAGGCAGATCGTGCTCACCTTCTCTTGAGACTGACCTTCCAACATGACGAAGGAAGAAGTATGAAAGTATCACATTGTGAAGGGGAACAGACCCTCCTCCCCTCTTGATTGCAAGGAACGTGTTAGATGGCAATGGGCACAGATGATTCTAGAAGGTCCTGCCCTGATGAAGGACAGCAAACCCAAGGGAAGGCACAGGTTGGGTGGGATGAGGTATGGTTAATGGGTTTAGTTTTCATTATGTTGAGTTTGAGTTGTCTATGGGACTTGCGATGATTACAGTCTAGTCCTGCAAGAGCGATTCTACTGTGATTCGCTGTACCATAAATTTCAACTTTCTCTCACGCATCCTAATTATTTTTAATAGAGAGCAGCAGTCCAAGAGATATTGGTTGCTACTTAACTCCCGCTAACAGCTCCATACAGATTCTTACATTATAACAGTCCTAACTAACCCACTTTTCCCATTTGGTATTTTTATGATCTCTAATTACAGCCACAGAATCCAGGTAATGACTGGGTTACAATTTCTGCTAGACAAATTATGTACATAATTATAGGCACATGTTCACTGAGATACTGAAGCATCTGATGATGCTTCTATAGAGAAGATAATTGTCAACCTTTGCACTGTAATTAAGTCTAAATGGGAATCCTAATCATTTTCCAAATGAGTAAACAGTAAGCCACTGTCGATTGGCTGTATCATGGCAGCAAATGAAATGGATTTGCAGCCCAGGTTAATTAGTCATCTATGAATGTCACAGCCCTAAGAAAACCCCACATTAGATCTAAGCATTAGAGCTAATTAGGAGTACATTGTTGAAACTCTCTATATAATTTTTTCTGCCTTATCTTTGGAGTCCTAGCTTCTTATGGTAATTTTTTTTCCCTGAGTCTCTCTACTCATAGTGATTCATATCAGGCCATTTTAATTTTCTATGTGCTAATTCCAGTACAGGCACAAGAAAGTGGAAGGAACAAGGATATTGGAAGAGACAGACTGGCTTCAAATCAAAACCTAATTTCACTATTATAATGAAAGTTTGGACAATTTACCATCACCTCTCTCACTTTCAGTAGTTTATGAACTATCTGTGATTCACCTTCCTTTTGATGCATTTCCAAGAAAACTTTAAATATTAATTAATTAATCATAATTAATTAAGTTTTCCAGCATATATATCACTAACTATAGTTCAATATTTGTTTACAGCTCTTCTTTGGGTGTGAAATTTATGTACAAGGAAGCTCATACATCTTAATTGTATATTTGCTGAATTTTGAAAATGCACACATTTCTGGAACCCAAGTCCTTATCAAGATGTAGAACATAAAGAACATTCCAGAAAATTCTCCCATGCCTCTTTCCAGTCCAGCTCCACCCTGTCCCTCCAGAGGCAACAGATTTCTGACTTTTCCCATTAGTGCTGCCTATTCCAGACAATCATGTGAATGCAACAGGTAAACTCTTTTTCACTCAGCATATTTTTGAGGTCCATCATGTTCCATATTGATGTAGCCTTCCTCCTAGAACTAACAGACCCCCCACTTGTCTGCTGCTTCCTATAGTCCGCACCCTTATCAGAGTACAGCATAAGTATTTCTGGCTCAGCGCCAGCATTTCTAGATCTGCAGACCTTGGTGACCTTGGCTCCTGTCATCTTTGTTTCACCTTTTCCTAAGCCTTTGTGCACTTGCACCCAGAAGCTTATTGCAAAAGGGGAAAGAGGGCAGATCACAGCTGTCACATTGTGACTTATGGGAAATAGATGTATTAGGTGATTCTGATGACCAGGATGTATTTCTCACACATATGTGGTCTTCACCCTCAGTTCCTGTCTCACATCTCCCCCAAAAGACCTTGGAATTTCCTAAGTGTTGAGAGTGTCAGAGGCGTTTCTTGCTGTATTAATGAAAGTGACATTTGGAAAACACCAGAGGATGGGGGTGGAGGAAGGGGGGGCCAACCCCGTGATGAGAGAGTCCCAGTCCTGCCCAACAACCCCTAAGGAGGAGAGAGAGTTAGAAGTTGAGTCAATGGCCAGTGATTCAGTCAATCATGTCACTCTACTTTTTGACAATTAAATGCTGCAATGCACGTAGCTGACCGCTCTGCTAGGTCTGGATGACTCTTGCTGACAGTCGCCAATAGGGCCACCTGGCATTGGGGGGCACCTATCAATGTACTGTCAGCCCCCACCTGGACGCAGAGGTTACCTCAACCAGGTGTCTTCCTGAGATGATCAAACAGATTCTACCTTTGCTAAACATTACCTTTAGGAATCTCCCCCAAACCTGGCTAGCAAAGGCAAAGCCTTTGACAAAATGATCCCTAAGCCCCACGGTGTGGATTCGCTGGGGATGCATTGGTGCCACTGCAAGTGTTTCCCGCCAAGACTCAACCTGTGGCGTTTCCTTCCTAAATTTGATTTAATTGTGTCTGGAAAAAAGTCAGCTTGGCCCAGCACTGGCAACAATGTCACATTTAACTGCTCTACATATGTTTTCTTCATGACTGTGTTTCATTTATTAAGAGAAGGTGATGAACTCGGAGGTTAGGTGTCCCTGCACAGCGAAATGAAATGGAAAAAGATCCCTGCCAAGAAAATAAAATGTCTTTTGCAAGCAACATGTGACGTTGCTGTTCTGTGTCTCCAGTGGGGGTCCTTGTAAACACCCAGCTGGAGCCCCAGGGTACACACCTGGGGCCATCTGTTTCTAAGTGGGTGAGAATTCAAAGGGAAGAGCAGTGTGACCCCCAAAGCTCCATCCCCTGAGTCAGCCGAAGCTGGGGAAGGAGACTGTGCTTGGGGCGGGGTGTAATCTGTGGGAAGTCACTAATTGCAATTTATATAACCTGGTTTTACATCCTTCCAGAAAAGCACCCCTCTTATTCAAAAGGAAGCTGCCAAAAGCTCTTGCCCGAGGTGACTGGCATTCGCTGGTCCCAGGGAGAGTTGGTTTAACTGCTCATATTGAGACTGGACCTAAGTGTCCCGGGAGGCCATGGAGAGCTGCCAATGCTAAAATGCAAAATGCTAACGAGAAGGAAGCTGCCGTTTGCCTGAGGCCCGTCTGACTTCAGGCCACAAGTCTACACGTGGCCATGGATTATATCAGCAGTGGGAAGCCTTTGGGAGATGTTTTTCAGAAAATAAAACATAATAATAATTAAAACCATGGGTTCTGAAGTGCTCGCTAGCTAGGATACTGCCTACTTCCTGGAAGAAATACACACGATGCAGTTTTTGAACAATCGATATAGTCACCATTGTCGAGGGCACGTGCATGCCCTTGGCCTTGTGCCCTAGGAGACCCTGGGGCTCCCCTGCCCTGCTGCTTTCCTGAGAGCCTCCCGGGCTTCTTGGGGATTTTTAGGACTTTATTCCCTCTGCAGGATCTCCCCTCTCCAGCCTTCCCCCAAAACCTTCGCTGCTCGTTTTTTGGCCCTCAACCAAAATGTCTAGTAACAGTTGAGTCTGGGGTTTCCTGACTTGGCTGTTGGACATTTTTCCTGAATGTGCATATTGTGACAATTTCCTTCCACGACCCCAAGCTACTGGATGTCATGCTCTGGATTTCTCAACCACACTTGACTTTTTCTTTCATCAGATGAAAGCTCCTTGATGGGGGCCCCAGAAGGAACAGGAGAACGTTCTTGCCTTGCTCGCATCTACTTCCTCTTCCTGTGGTTCAGTTCCCATGGGCATTCAGAAATAACTACAGGATGGAGGCATATCCAGTGAAGTCTCACACCAGTCTTTTAAGGTGTGAATTATCATCCTTGATTTACATGTGGGAACACTGAGGAAGGTTAGAGAAGAAACGGCTCTGAAATCCTTAATATACGATACAGCTGGCTTTAAATGCTAGTCTGCCTACTCTAGGACCAACGTCTACAAGTCTATGTAACACCGTCTTACGCTTTAGAAGGAACTCATATTACATCTACTTAAGACATAAGCATAAAAACAGCACAAACAAATGAAAAAAATCAAGTGAAATTCAGATGGGTAACTTGTGATTAGTGGGTGGTAGCAGTTTTGGTTGCTTAACTGAATTTCTCCTTTGGAATATCATGGGCATTAGTTTAAGAGCCTGAAGATCCTGAATATACCTCATGTTTGTCTAGATGGAAGTTGGGAGACTCTGGGTGAACTGAGGCCAAATTGTATTTTCCTACCTAGGCACAGAGTTTAAAATCCACAGGCGTGACCTCACCAATCAAATCAAGACTGAAACAAACCGAAGGGAGGGGCTGGGCCATGTTGATGGACGCAGTCATCGTAACGATGTCTGTTCTCTCAAGGGTCTGGGTTGTGGCTATTTCAACCAGAGGTAATAAAATGAGAACTGTGTGAAATCGCTTGAAAGATGACATCCTCAGAAAGATATACTATGGGTGATTTCAACAGCATGGGACATCTGGCTGGCTTTTACAAACATGTAGAATGGCTGAGAAAAGCTGACCACCTGTGAAGTAATGCAGTAAAAGCTGACACTGTAATTCTCTGTAGTGGAGAGCTTGTGAACAGAACAGGTGGGCATGTGGGCACCCAGAGTCAAACCTAAGGTCACCAGGACTTTGTAGAAGCTCGTGACTTCAGATAGGCAATGATTACTCTAAGAATTAAAAGTGGCAGAGGTTGTTGAGTTGGCACAGTCTGACATCTCAACATACTGTCAATCTCGTGAGGAACAATAAGCCCATCTTTATTTGAAGCTTCAGGATGAACAAGTTTATAAGTAGGAAAAGAATGCAGCTGCCAAATAAATCAGTTTCTCAGATTTCTAGACCAGAGATTGAATCCGAGGAACTACAAAGCGCCTGCATGTAAACCAAGCACTCTGTGACTCCACCAGCTAGCTTTGACGCAGCTGATTGTGAAGCCCCAAATGGTGTTACCTCACAAGATCAAGGACATGGCCCAGTAGTGGCTTAAACAAGTCGTGGAGCAAAGCATGACTCCAGGGGGATATTTTTGGGCCAAAGATGAGAGGGAAAGAAGAGGAAATTGGCAAGACTGGAAGTTTGGGATAAAGTTACGGGAGGAGCATAAACTCCACAGCCAGGAACTAATTTTATTCACTTACTAAATAAACACACATGACATATTTTTATAAGCCAGTTTCAGGAATAGTGCTAAATCCCAGGAATATGAAAAAAATAAAAAGACTTACAAGGGGTCATTCACACATTATTTGTCTCCATGATGATCTTCCGGTTGAGAGGAGGATCCAGTTTTGTGGGGAGACATTTGTGTCCACCTCGAGGGTGGGCACAAGATGCTGTTGATGCACAGGACCAAGAGAACGACCAACCGCAAACCCGGGAATTTCTAAGAGGAAGTTATGCAAGTAAAGTAACCCTGGAGGACTGTTAACCTGAATGTTAGTTATGTAACACACGGGAATAGGCCAGTGCTGAGGGAAGACTCTCCAGAAAGCTATTGTGGCGATCCAGGTTCCAGTGGGGTAGGGTTGGAAGAAATAATACTTGGCATTAAGAACTGACTTTATGAGCATTAAGGAGAAATGAGCTTTCCTGACTACTCCCTTGCAGGACTACCCCTCACTTGTGATCGGCAGTCACCTTAGAGAGCCTGAGATACCCAAAGCCATACCTCTAGTCCTAGTCTTTCAAGAAAAATGTGCATATGCCCACCCACCGCTTCAACCCACACTCGGCAACTTTTATGGTGTTCCAGGAACAATGCAAAGAACTACTAGGACAAAAGGGGATAAGATAAAGCCCCCCTGTAGAATGGGGACAGATACTTGAGTGACCTTTTTGTGACCTATCTAAAGCTCTAGCTTGAATTGACCAAATCCAGACAGTATCTTACCTCTTCTATGATGGCAGTGTGGCGGGGGTTGCCATGATGAAGTAGAAGATCTTGTTAGGAAATTGATCTCAGACTTGAGCATGATTCAGAATCACCTGGAAGGTTAGAACAAAGATTACTGGCCCTACCCCAGAATTTCAGATCCAATAAATCTGGGTGGAATCTGAGAAATTCAATCCCAACACATTACATTCTCCAGGAGACACTGATGCTATTAGTCCAGGGACCCAACTTTGGGAACCTCTGGAGACAGACTGGTTTCTCATTTCTTCTCTCTACTGCTCTAGCTCAATGATGCTGTCTGTTCTTGCCAAGGCTAGTAACACCAGTGGTTGGATTTGGTGTGATATAGCTCTCTGCTTAGTATGGATTCTACTCTTGATAGAACTGAATAGGCCATGTTACATTACTTTAATTATCTTTCTCACTGAAGGGTAGATGGTCATTAAATAGTAGTTGATATATGAAGTGTTATACGCTACAGACCTGAGGAAAGAGAGGCAGCCTCTTGGATGAGGGTAGGGATCTCAGGAGCAAACTTTCACTCAGCATCTGCAAGGTGACAGCTGGGCCCTATTATGACCTGGACATATGTACCCTGAAATGGAGACTGTCTTTATCCAAGGATTGTGTCCACAAACTCAAAAAAAGCTTTCAGCGTTTAAGATACACTCATATAAGGCAATATAAAATGTATTCATTATAGAAGAAATAGAAAAAAAAATTTAAATATTCAGTTCACCTAAATACCCACGAAAAAGAAAGGTCTCCCTTAAACATTAGAATAATCATTAATGGTTTACATGATCTCAATGTGCCCTTAACCAGGTGACTAGCTAGTTGGAGTCAATGGAGCATCTTCCTATAGCCGGGCAGTATACTCACATAATTGGGAAAAATTTAAGGAGAGAGATTCAATATATTAGTTTGCCTGCCATTTCCATCTCAAGGTCAACACCACAATGTATAAATTGCAAAGAAATATATTCATTAGCACAATTTCCCACAAGATTATTTGGCTTAAAAAAAAAAAAAACAGTTGAGGCTCATTTTTAGTGTTCCCTGTGTGTTCTCCTTCAACCCAAGTCTGTTTAGATCTGGTAAACATCAACATGCTCACAGGTGTGGGAGCTCAATCATTACTCTAGCAAATATCTGAGCATCTCTTTGCTGCCTGTGTACAAATCCAAGGCATTATGGGAAGCAGGCACACTACATATGGTCAAGCTCTGAGAACAAAGGGGGAAAGAGCTGAGAGGATGTTGCATAAGCAAGGTTTCCACTTTAAAAGAGAAAGGATGTACCCGAATTATTTATCTCCAGCCCAATGCTGGGTACATGAAAAGCAGTCCATAACTACTTTTGAATGTGTAATTTAGTACATGGAAAAAGATCAAGATTTGTTGGGTTTTACTCATGAAACTGCAACTCATTTTGACCTCAAGACATTCCCCAGTAAAAAGGCTATGATGATCTTGGCCATTCATCTTTATGTCTATTAATTTTCCATGATCAGTCCTCAGCAAGTGCAAAGTTGTAGAACGGTGAACAGTGTGATGTCCTGTGCAGGAAATATCTTAAATAAGAGGTCATTTCCCTAGATGCTTAGGCATTCTAACCATCATCAGGTCAAACTGTAAAACCTTGCTTTTCCAGATGGTGAATGGAAGTGAAAATTTTTACAAGCACTTCTTTTCCAAATATTGAAGAACTTTAGTTTTTTTTTTTTCTTGGTTTAAAATGTTGATGTTCCAGCCATTGAAAATAATGCAATATGAAAATGTGCTAATCTGCTTTTTGTCAAGAGAAAAAAACAACTTGTTTGGCACAAGTCATTGATTTTTTCCAGCAATATGAGCAATAAAGGGACTAAAATCTTAGAAAAGTTCCAAATCCAACCCCACCTGCTGATGTTTCCAAAAGATCTTGCATACTCAGCTCAGAGTCTGGAAACACTTATAATTTGCAGTTCTTAATGAAATGATGGAAAGGTAAAGGAAGATGTTGATAGTTTCTATACTTATAAGCTATTGGTTTAGTCGTTAACTTCTAAGTAATTATGAACAAAATACTCAGATTTCCAGCTTCAATTTATCCAACTACAGATTAGGTGAACCAAATTATCTACTTATCCAAATGTTTTAACAGGTAATAGTAGGGATATTAAAAATAATACCTCTCTATTGTTTACATTTTCTATATGGTAAGACTTATTTGAGTTAGCTCACTTTGTTCTTAGCCTAAAATATGCTCTATAGTCTCCACTTCAGAAAAGAAGAAAACTGAGGCTTTTAGAGGATCAATAATCTTCTAAATCAAGAAAAGTAGACTTACTATCCAACTATAAAACTGCCTAACTACCAAACTAGTGTTCATATACACTCGATGAAACGATAAACTGCCTCAAATTAAAAATTATCATTCTCCTATTTACAGGGCTTGTTACAGGGTCACATGCTAAGCAAAGAAGGGAAGAGGAAGATGGGGAGGGAGGGAGAGATATGGAGAAAGAAAGAGGGAGAAGGAGAAGAGAAGGGGGAGAGGAGGAATGGGGGAGGAAAGTGGGAGAGAGAGGGAGGGAAGGAGGGTGAGGGAGAAAGAATAAATACATGCACACACACTCTTTATTTTCAATCACAGCAGGCCACTATGTCCTTCCCATTACCTAAAATAGATTCTTTCTGTAACTCTGGAGAGGTAGATAAATTTCATAGCTCAGGGAGGGAAAAAAAGAAAAAATTTGCTCACACATTAATTTTTCAATCAATACAAGTTCAGAGAAATGAAAAAAACTTTAAAACTTTTCCTTTGCACAGTCAGGAGCAAATCCAAGTTTGGGGGGCCTAAGACATATATATCTTCCAGTAGAACTTATTTACAAAACAGGATACATAATTTCAAATATAAAGTTAAATACAAAAGTGAGTAATTGTTGGAAAAATCAGAAAGATGAGGGACTAGTATGCTCTAGGTTTTAATTCTCCAATAAATATCAAATAAACAGCTAGAAATTCACAAAAATAGCTTTATGGGGTACCAGAAAGCACCAGAAATCCACAACAACCAAGTAGATACCCAAATAAGAAAATGATCCATTCAATATAGCACAAAGTTTTTTGGCATTTTTAGTCATCCTTGCCTTACCTCTTGTTTGATATGGCATGGCTTGTTGAGAGGAAGTGACCCACTTCTCACTTTATTCCTTGGTTGTGGACAGTGTGGGACTGTTTTCAACACTGTGGCATTTTTTGTGCTGTGTGGTTGACTTGTTTCTCTCTCACCTCATTCACAACTCAGAGGATAGTTTGGATCTCAGGCTGGAAGGCACAAACGACAGTGGAAGTCACTGTGACACATAAAAACTGCATGAAGACTACAGACCTACAGAGGCATGAGACAAAATATTATGGGGGACAAAACAAAATAAAGTACTTAAGACGTTGAGAAGAAGTAGGACTGAAATTCTTAGGACAATTACAAATCAATGTGCATATGGGGAAAACTCAAGAAAGATGCATTCCCCAAAAAAGGCTTGAAAAGATCTTAGAGCTTCATGCCAGGATGATTAGTGAAGATTTTCCCCTGCACATAGCCAATTTGAAAGGATCAGAAATGTAACTGTTTTGTAATGCTTAATTTAAAATAAAATCACAAGGCATACAAAGAAAGAAATATGGCACATTCAAAGCACTAAATCAAATCTCCAGAAGCTGACTTTAAGAAATACCAGTTTTGGAATTATAAGACAAATATTTTAAAATAACTGTCTCAATTATGCTCAAAGAGCTAAATAAAAACATAGATAAAGAAATAAAGGAAAACAATCATTTTCCCACCACAGTGGAATGAATCAACATCACATGGAAAACAGGATTATTCACAAATATTTGGAAATTAAACAACTAACTCTAAAACAACAATTAGGTCAAAGGAAAAATAATGAGGGAAATTAGAAAATATCTTCATAAAAATAAAAAGACAGATACCAAACTTTATGGAATGTAAAGAAAGTAGTGCTATGAGGAAAACTTAAAGTTCTAAACACATTAACAGAAAGACCTCAAGTGAACAACCTAAATTTTATACCTTAAGAAACTAGAAAACAAAGACCAAACTAAAACTGAAGTTCGCAGAAGTAAGAGAATAGCAAAGATCAGAGTACTCATAAATATCATAGATAAAAGAAAAACAATAGAGACAGTCAATGAAATCTAAAGTTGGTTCTTTGAAAAAATTAACAAGCAAACAAAATAAAATTGCCAAACTTAATCTAGATTTACTAAGAAGAAAAAATTCAAATAACTAAAAATAGAAATGAAAGACATACTGCATAAGTACTAGATAATTTAAAGAATTACATGATAGTATTAAAACAATGACTCACCAACAAATTACACAACTTAGATGAAATAGATACTCCTTTAAACACAAAACCTACTAAGACTAAACCATAAAAAATTAGAAAACCTATTTCTTATGTTTTAGAACTATAAATAGTAAGGACATTAAATCTTTAATCAAAACTCTCTTAAAGAAAAAAATAATTGCAAGACTTGATGGCCTCACTGATGAAATGTACCAACATTTAAAGATTAATTAACACCAATCATTCTCAAACTCATTCAAAAAATTGAAAAGGAGGGAAAACTCATCCTATGAGGTCAGCCTTGCCCTGATACCAAAGAAAGAGAAAAGAAAAATATAGATAAATATCTTCAAATCTTGATACCCCCCAAAAAAAACAAAACTGAAGAAAATAACAGCAGATCAATTTCAACAACACTTTAAAGGGATTATATTCAAAGACCAAAGGGATGCAAGGAATGCAAGGATGGTTCAATATGTGAACTGTCATACACCAAATTGACAGAATGAAGAATAAACCATGTGTTTACCTCAGTTGACAATAACAAAAAGTATTTGACAAATTGAACACCTTCTCATAATTAAAAAAATAGGAATATAAGGAAACTACCTGAACATAATAAAGGTTACTGGCGGCAGGGGGAGGGGAGGGAACCAGCTAAGATTATGGTGAAAGATAAAAGACCAACGCAGTCTTCCCAAGACAGGAAGAGTATATTTTAATGCTATAATAAAAATGTTAGAATGGAGGGCAAAAAAATCACTGTGTCCAAACTGCTCATTTCTATAAGAGAAAAATAATAATTTCAGGGGTAACTGAGACTGATATTGATTCTGCTATCACAAAAGATTGGCCTATTTCACAGTATAAGATTTCATGTAACATTCGTCTTCTTCATTACATAACATCTAATAATTTGGGTTGAGCAAAATAAGATTTGTGGGATGATGTCTGAACACTTGTAAGTTATCAAAAAGTGTAAAAAATTGGCAGGATCAAGAGTGGCTGCTGAGACCGGGGGGAAGCTGGGGCACATAGACCCCTCATCCCAGCCATTACTCCATGCCTGTACCACTGTTGTAGTCCTAGTCAAGTTGGGTCCAGATTGAGAGATAGTGTCTCTATTCTTGCACTTCCCACCCCACCTTCTAAAGACTAAAGAGGGAGGGGGGAATAAGACGAAAGGAGAAATGTGTCCTTAAAGTAGATTCTGGCTGCTTCAAGTATTAAATATTAGGGAAAAAATCCAAATGCTTGACATAATATTCATATCTGGAAATTGGCTACTTACCATAAATGCAGCAAAACTGCTAAAAATAGAACCACACAAACAGAAGAGATTTAAACTGCCAGCAAATATTTATGAGAAGGATCTCCATCACAACAGAGATAAAATAATGTTGGATACTCAAAATTTCAGATGTGCGAATAAAAGATCAAAGTTATGAGAAGTGGCATTTCAGTAAATTCAGAAATCTAACAGAACCACCCATTTTTTGTTCCCATCTCATTCTCTACCTCGATCCTTGACTTTCTCTTTCTCTCCCTCACCTCTTGACTCAATGACCAAACTGAAGAACGAATATCTAATACCCAGGTGATTCTTTTTTTTTTAAGATTTATTTATTCATGAATACAAGAACTGGGGTGTAGGCCAGAGGTGTGGGTGGTGGGTGAGAGTATTCACCAGAGACAGAGTGGGGAGCAGAACAGGCATATAGACTGACATACAATGCTGAGGGGAGCAGCAGGCGAGGCAGGAGAAGTCTGCTGCGCCATGTGGGAATCTCCCTGGCTGGGGATCGAACTCGTGCTGCGTGGCTGCTGATTTCTTCATCGTGCTGCACTTAACCCATTGCGCCACCATGGAGCCCCTAACCGAGATGATTCTTGAATTGTCTCCTAAACACCAACCATTAACAGATTTTTATTAGACATAGAACATGGCTATGCAGAGGACCTTTTAGTAGAGTACTTGCTCATTTTTGCAAGTACTTAGGATTACATCTCTATTCTAAGGTTCTCACTTGTTAAAAAGTGAGCAGGAAAATGTCTGAGTAAATTCTGTGTGAACTCTGTATTTTAGGCCAATGCTACTCCATAAATCACCTGACATGAATGACAATTAACTTTGTCAAAAATTCTCTGCTCACGTCTACTCCTCAGCAACCAGTGACACATCAGCATCCCTGGGGGAACTTGTTAGAAATGCAAATTCTAGTCCCAACCTTAGACAAACTTACCTGGGACCTTTAGGGCAGGGCCAAAGAATCTGCATTTTATCTAAACCTCCAGGGATTCTGGGAAGAAAGCCTGTTTTACCTAATCCCAGCACGTTAGTGGTCTCTTCTACTATCTGTTTCCTTATGAACTACTGGCTTATTCTAGGCGACCACTTACCTGGTTTTCTGAACCACGCTAAGTTGTTCCCATCCAAGGTAAAGGTAACTCATAGGTGGAAAGCTGTGACATTTGATCCTTTTAACACTTTGTGTGCCGGTGCCCTTTAAATTTACCAGCCCTTGGGGCCGGCCATTTTCTGTGCCACCACAAGAATGGTAGAAGCATTCAATAAAACACACACAACTCCTGAACTACTGGATATTAGAAAAACTGTAATATCTCTCATAAAACACCTTACACTTTCACCAAAACAATGCGTAAAGCTTCTAGACTGAGTATAATCAAAGAAATAGCTCCTAATAGTTCCAAACAAATCCACCGTGGCGTGAAAAACCGGAGACTAGATGAACACATATTAATACGTGAGCGGCCAACTGATACTGGTGACAAAAACACGTACTAATACGTGAGCGGACCACAAAGTGTTAAACAAAGAACATTGAGTATCTGAGGCCCCTCCTCAAAAGGCTCCTCCCCAACCCCAACAGAGATTTAGATATCCATTGTCACACCTTGATAACCAAAATATTGCTAGAAATGTATTAAGAGGCATTGCTCTAAATCATCAACACAGCTTTGCTAACATGTTAATAAACAAAAACATATAGATTCTTTTTGAGGATATAGCCTGCAGCACAAACAAGAGCCTGCTGTGCATTAATAATCATTCTAGGAAAGAATAAGATGAGAAAATGACATTGAATATTTGTCAGAAATTAATGTTTTAGTTCATAGATGACATCATTGAATCTTCCCTGCAACTTTTGGAGTCAGTATCATTATCCCCATCACACAGATGGAAGAGTTATTAAAGGTCATGTGTAGAGAAATTGATAGGCTGTGATGAGACTCTCAGCCTGTTCTCTGTCCGTGACTTCATGCAGCCTCCGTTAAATTAATAAGTGAGGCTTTGGAGGGAGAAGCAATTGCAGCTATGGAAACATGAATTCCAGAGTTGGAAAGCTGAGTGTGTATTCTTCCGTCACTGTTCCTGTATAATTCTGAACTCTGCAGGGGCAAAAATTATCTCCAGGGTGGACCCCCCCCCCAAAAAAAAAGGAACAAATGCTGGCTTAGAGTGAACCAGAGGACCTATGAGATAATCAGAACAAGTTCTCAAATCTGAGGCACAGATGCAAAGGACTCTGGAAGTCTGAGAGGAGGAAGAGGTCAGTGTGGTCTAAAGGCCTTGGGGCAGGATGGCAGAGAAGGGGGGAGGAGGAGTTTGGGAGCTTAGAGCTATTTAGACAGCTGGAGGAAGGCGGGCGAGAGTCCAGGCGTCCTTAGCTAAGCAGATTTGTACCATAACAGATCTTGTTCAATCTGGAGATGATGAGATTAGCTTATTATTTCCTTCCTTCCAGGGGGAATGTATTAAAAGACGGACTTCTGCAACATCTCAGGATGCAGCAATGACCCTGGTCCTACTTGGCGCACGGACAACTCACAAGTTAATACCCAGAGCCGAGGGGTGAGTGAAGAGGGTTTGATGACCCTGCACATAAGGAAGCAGAATTTCATTTCTTTGGCTTCATGCTTCTTTCTTAACACCAGAAATGCAGTGTTAGGAATTTGAACACATCCTGTTTTTCAGTATATAGTGGATTACTTATAACTGTATGTATTTTTTGTTGTTTTATTTAATTTTTTTCCTGCAAACCTGTGTTACTTTCAGCCTAGAAGAATCCAGAACAAGAGTGAGGACTTTGAAGCCAGGCAGAATTAATCAAGGAGCTCCACTGATGACTAAGTCACCTGTCCCAGATCACACAGTGACGATTCTAGATTCAAACCAGTTGACTTGAAATCTGTTGCCCTGCCTCACCGTTCTAACTTCTCCACGTGACTCCAGATGTCAAGGAGGGGTGAGTTTCAGCAAGAAGCCACTTCGGTTTGGGTTTTGTCATCTTCCCCAGTGGAGACCACAGACCTTCTGTGACAACTCTAAGGACCACAGGGAAGGCAGGCCTTCATGAGCGAGCACCTGATTTTTTTTAAAGATTTATTTATTTATGTAAACAAGAGCTGGGGTGCAGGCCAGAGGTGGGGGGGTGGGTGAGAGGATTCACCAGAGACAGAGGGGGGAGCAGAACAGGCAGATCTCCGGGAGTATACTGCTGAGGGGAGCAGTGGGCAAGGCAGGAGAGGTCTGCTGCACCATGTGGGTCAGCTTCCTGGCAGGGATCGAACTTGTACTGCAGTGACCGCGATAGCTTCATAGTGCTGAGACTTAACCCCTTGCACCCCAGCGCGCACCTGATTTTCACCTCACCATCACCTTCTGCTGCACTGACCAGACACCCCGCTTGCCAGACTGATGCCATCAAAGGGTGGAATCTCCTTTTGTTCTTAAATTCAGTGGCCCCCGAAAGATGGCAGAGTTGCTTTAACATGTGAGGGCTTTGATTTTATTTTACCTCGGGGGGTGAAAATAATGGCCACCAATTATCGCAATATCAAGTAGGGGGGCGGTTGGTATCACTTTCCCCCGGGCTTCTATTTCTGTGAGATTCTCCTCCTTTGAAGAATTATTCCTAAACCATGAGCTTTGGAACTTCCTCAGCCCTGCAGACCCTCGTCCAGGGAAGAGAAAGAACATGATGTGGCCAAGCCCGAATCATTTATTTTAAAATTACTTTGCTAATTTGTCTGTGATGGGAGAGAGAAAAGAAAAAGCCCAATTCTTTTTCTTTTTAGAACAGCTGTGTCCCTACACCCTGGCAGCTGCTTTACAAATTGCCCAGACATTAAGTAATCATTTCCTCATCATAAGAGCAGCTGGGAAAGATAGCCTCCCTCTGCCCAGCACAGCCCCACTTCCTCCTGCCTCCTCTGCCACCCAGCCCTGAGATGGGCCAGGCCAGTGCAGTATTGGTTTCCTTCTAGAAACCGGAGGCTGTGACTAAGCATTCTGATCGCTGGTTATTTTTCAATAGCCCTTCAAGGCAATGAGTGGATGACTTAGGAGTGAGATGCTAGAGCTGGAAGCAACGTGAAATATTATCCAGGACACATCCCTTATTCTGTTGCAAGGAACTTAAGTGCAGAGAAGTGGTTTGTTCAGGTCCTACCTAGCAACTACCGAGTTGACCTTGAACTCCAGGCTCTCCACTTCTGACCTGATGGGGTCCCTCTCTACTCCATGGATATGAACCTGGGCCATGAACTTGCCTCTTCTTCCTAACAATCGCATTGTCTGCTAAAGAAACAGAGATGGGAGAAACAGATGTTGATGAGTGACATTTTCTCTTTCTGTGGAGAAGACAGTAACGCTGAAATGTTAGCAATTTGCATATACTTAATATAACTGACATAACATCCTATTAGCTTCAAATATACAACATAATAGCTTGATATTTGTCCATATTATAAAATGATCACAATAAGTCTAGTTAACTTCCATCACCACAGTTACAAATTTTTCTTGTGATGAGAACTTTTAAGATCTACTGTCTCAGCAACTTTAACATAGCCGTGATACAACACGCTATCATTAACTATGGTCCCCAAGCTGTACATGACATTACTGGGACTTACTTATTCCATAACTGGAAGTTTGTACCTTTTGACCATTTGCACTCATTTTTCCTACCCTTTCCTACCCCCTTGCTCTGGAAACCACCAATATATTCTATGTTTTTATGAGGGTTCTTTTTTAGGGAGTGGGGTAGATTTAACATATAAGTGAGAACACACAATATTTGTTTTCTCCGTCCAAATTATTTCACTTAGCATAATGCTAAACATTAACTTAAATATTAACATATCCATGCAGTTGCAAATGGCAAGCTCTCCTTCATTTTTTTTAAAGATTTATTTATTTATGCATACAAGAGCTGGGGTACAGTACAGGCCAGAGGTGTAGGGGGGTGAGAGGATTCACCACAGGAAGAGTGGGGTATAGAACAGGCAGATTGACTGAAATACAGTGCTGAGGGGAGCAGCAGGCAAGACAAGAGAGGTCTGCTGTGCCATGTGGGAAGCTCCCTGGTCAGGGATCGAACTCGTGCTGCAGTGGCTGCGGATAGCTTCATAGTGCTGAGACTTAACCCGTTGCGCCACCTGGGAGACCCAAGATCTCCTTCATTTTTACAATTAATATTCCATCGTGTGTATGATATTTTTATAAACTCGTGACCTTTTCTCTTTATCCATTCACCCATAAATAGACACTCAGGCTGCTTCCACATCTTGGCTAATGTAAATAATATGGGGGCAGATATCTTTTTAAGGAGGTGTCTTCATTTCTTGTGGATAATACACAGAAGTGGAATTATTGGATCATAGGGTAATTCTGTTTTGACTATTTTACTTAAACTCAAAAATATTATCACTATCCATATCACCATCCTCCCCACACCCTACACAAGGTCAAGAGAAGTTCACACTCTGGGAATCAACAGAAAACTTTAGGGGAAGAGTAACTCCAACAACTCTTGGTTCGCCCATCTTTGGAATTCAGTCAAGTTTAAGTTTCTCTCCTACTCCGTCCCCTGCTGTCTATTGACATATTCACTTCTGAGCTCCCTCAAAGAAGAGCTCTCCTGTGGGTTCTTCGCACGGTTCTAGTCTAGCATTTCATGACGTGTGTCCGGGAAGCCCCTGCGTGTAGCCTACTGCTCTAGGGACCAGAGGGAAGAAGTTAGAAACAGGAATCAGCTTGATCTTTCCCGTCCATATCTGCACCGGTAACTCCAGATTACCAACCTGCAGAGAGAAGCAAGGCGGTAGCTTGGGCGCTGAAGGCAGTCAGCCGGCGCACAGCCGCGTGGCTCCGTGTCTCTGCACCGCCCCGGCTCCCCGGTTTACTCTCGTATCTTTGGGACCACACCCCCAGTCAGCTCCCCAAGGTGCCCGCCAGTGCCGCCGGCGCTCCCAGGCGCCTCTGACCTCGGTGCTGTCGGTGAGAACTCAGCCGCTTTGCCCAGAGCACCCGCTTGGGCTGGTCTCGTGGGGCAGAGAGAACTGCACTCCCTTTGCCATCTCCACGCAGCGAGACCTGTGCTGGCACCTGCTGGGCATGGGGAGAAGCGTCCAGTCTCCACCTTGCGGTCCTCACTTGACAACACGAGCCGGATTCTTCCCTCTTCGTCTGAGTCTCAGAGTCCCTCGTAAAACCAGCTCCTTCCATATTAACACCCCAGCCCTTCATCTCAGTGGGGCGCTGAGTCTGGGGACACGCAGGTGATTCTACTTGATTATAATTCAGTTTCCCGTCCTGACTCAACATACAAAGCATCTCCTTTAGGTGAACTCTGTCGGAACGCCTTCCTGTAGACAAGGGTTTTCAGAAGAAAGACTGAATCGTCCTCATCCAGGTGCCAATAAAATTTCCCACGCTCTTCATTTTTATTTGCAGAAATTCCTGATTTTCAAAAGTGCCTTCTGTCTAAAAATTGCCATCGCATGCATATTTATTCATTCTTACACACATTTGGGTAAAATGCATCACAGAATACGAATAGGGAAGGAAAACTAGAAGAGGGGAGTGTAAAATGACAGAAAAAGAATTAGTGATGTGACAAAATTCTAAACACCAACAATTCGCAAGAAACGGAACCAGAAACCTGGTGTAGACAGGTGGGTAGATTAAGGCAACGGGGGAGAACAAAAAGGACGCGATCGGGCACTGGCATAATGGTATTAGCTGGCATCGACGGGGCGAACGCACCACGTGGGGTCCTGCGCTGTGAGCCTGACATGCAGAAGTCGGCTAAATGACACAATAACCGTATCAAAGAAACAATTTGACGCTTCCATCAGAGGAGCGAGTGAAGCCTGCAGGCTCCGTGTGAAGGTAACGCAGCGCCGCCGCACCTGTGGCCAGTCAGCTCCCGACGCCGGCTGCGGGCGGGCTACCCCGGCCCTGCTCCGGGCCGCCCACTCTGGGGCCTCTCTGGTCTCGTCCCTCCCGCTTGCCCAGAATCAAGCGGCTCCAGGGCCCCTGCCCGGCCCCGCAGCAGCGCCACCATCCGTTCCTGCGGCCCCTGGGCCTGCCTCCCCGGTTTTGTATACTCCAGTGAGCACCCTGGTTAGAAGCGAGTCTTTCCAGCTTCTGGTTGTGACTTAGGATTTGAACTCAGCAGGCAGATTCCTGGCCAAACAAAGGCCAGATGAAACATGGCGCACGCAGCAACAGAAACGAGGCACTGAATTAAAAGCATATTTTTTGGCTTTTTTAAAATTTAATCTATATCCTTTACATTCTTGTGTATCCCGCGTTGGTTTCCCACCACCGATTCACCCGTGAGCCATCCAATGGCCATGGAGTGAACGGTTTAAAGAAGAATCCGAGAGGGTCAGGTTGAGCCAGAAAATAAGCATGCCACCTCCCCCACCCATTCTACTCCCCCTCCCCTAGCTCTCTTCCCTCCCCACCTTCCAGCCAATAAGGAGACAGATTCCAGGGTTTCCCCCCTAATTTCTAGGGGGGTTCAGGCTGAAGAAAGCCTGTCTTTTTTCCCACCTCTGCTCTCTCCAGCCTTGCGAGGACTAAGAAATTATTTTCATACTCTGTTGATAGCGCGTGGCTGAGAGCACGATAATAACAGAGCGGAAAACGGAGCAATTGAAAAAAAATGCAAATGCAGCAGATGTGCTTAAATTAAAAAAATGGTGATAAAAAATTGAGGTAGAAAATGTTAAGCCTTAGTTATAGCACCAAACAATTTACATACTTGCCACTGACTCTCAAATCCAGGTCTTTAAGTGCAAGAAATACATTACACAGACCTGGTAATGAAACTCTACATTCCATAATTTGCAACCTGCTGGCTATGAGCTGCCCAGAGCGTGTTAAACAAGGCATGCTTCAGCCTAATTGCCTGCAATTTCTCCCCATTCTAATTCCTTCATGAAAATAGATCTTTCTATCTCACTCCTGCACACTCAGATGACTTTGTTTTTCTCCTAAAGCCTAGCAGTAAGACAAAACAAAACTGATGAGTCTTTATTTTGCTACACACCCAGGAATCCTGAATGCAAGTACAATGGGGACTAGCCAAGACTTTTCTGTGGGCCTCTAGCTCAGACTCCAGGGTTTCTTTCTATTTTCTGAGGTCAGGATTGCAAAGAACAGTACCCTGGAATATGGTGATAAGTATCTAAGACAGGGATTCTCAACCAAATTGGCAAGGTTCCACCCCCACCCCCAGCTCAGTCAGGGGTACAGGGGGAAGCAGGGGTATTCCACAATGTCTAGAGATGTTTGGGGGTGTCACAGTGGGGAGGAAGGGATTGGCAGAAGCCAGAGAGATTGACAAATATCATATAATGCTCAGCAAAGCCCACCCATAAAAAGAAATATGCTGCCCAAGTGTTAATAGTTCATATGCCAAAGTTGAGAACCGTGGGTCTAGGGCAGCATTAAAGGTCAGTTAATAGACTCAGCCAGCAAGACAGGGGTCGTGCATGAAAAGTCAGGGTTTTCTGGAAAAGACTGCTGGTTTACAGGAAGGAAAAGTAGATTTTGCTCTTGTCTCTGAGAACCAGAACTGATCTCCACGCGTGCCCTTGCCATGTAAACCTTAGCTCTGAAGGTCAGGATTGTCTCCTCCACATAAAGGCTGAGAAGGGTCAGAACCCAAACAAGCCAGGGCAAGGATAGCTTCATCAAGTCTACCACCCCACAGAGAGCCCCAGAGGTCAGGGCAGCAAAATCCAGAGTCAAGGAGAAAGGGTTGATGTCTCTAATATAGTGATGTCTCTAATATAGTGAGGCCAAAGGCCCTGAGTATGATTTACTAATGTGAAATGAGGATTATTTGAAGCCACAAAAGGGTTTGGGACTTCCAGGAGGTTATCCGGCCCTATCATCTATCATCTGTCTGTCTGTCTGTCTATCTATCTATCATCTCATCTATCTATTCCATTACCTCTTGTCATTTTGCTCCTTCAAGACCTACTGGCCCCATAGCCAGGGGGCTACTGTTGTGCCAATTTAATCAATGGAAAATGAAGTTTTCCCAATCGAGCCTTTTCTATGGCTTTGCCTAAATGGGCCCTAAGTCTGTCTCAGCCAGGACCCAGGAAATAGAGGGACACGGATGATGAGAGGTACAAGGTCTCCCTGTGCTGGGCCAGCATTTTGAAAACTTGAATGGGGGTGCAAATCACCTGGGGATGGTATTCCAGTGATAATTCCCATCCAGTACATCTGGGACCATGTCCCCCCTTTAGCATCATTTTTGTCAGGACCGTAAAATAAGAGAAGCGTAATGTTTCATGTGTTCCGAACATTTTGTGCAAGGTCGTTGATTTTTTTCAATAGTCTATGGCTTTGTCTTTCTAATTTCTGATCTGAGTAAGTCTGGGGTTGAAAGGAGAGTTTTTAATAGTTCATTCCAAGAACAGGGAAGATGGAGGCCCAACAGAGATTCAAACTGGCGAGGAAGACATCCAGTGCATCTTTGTGAAACCACCAGCAATTTAGGGCCAGTCATCCGTTCGGATTTGTAATGAGAAACATGTATTTGATCTGCACCCACTGCTACACAGAGCTTTTAAAATCCTTGAAATTTCCTAAGCGGTGAGAGAGATCAAGGTATCTTTTGTTACGCTAATGAGGCGACTTTTGGAATGCTCTGGGGTCACTTAGGAGGGGAGCTGTTTGCCTGGAGAACCAATCCTAAAGTGGGAGGATCCGAACTGTCCGCCCAGCGCCTGACCTCAGAGATGGGGAGAAGGGCTGGAGGTAGAATCATTCCCTGAAAACAAGAATGACTCTGTCAGCCATGACTGAGCTTCCACAAACACGAGGACATGGGGGGGCGGGGGGGGAGGGGGCGGGGAACAGTGATCCAAGAGGGAGCAGCAAAGTTCTGAGTTCTTTCCCCACACCTTGCAAAAGGCATCTTTTCCATCTGACTATTCATAAGTTAGAGCCTTTTATAATAAACCAGTGATCCAGTAAATAAAAATGTTTCCTCACATTCTGTGAGCTCCTCTAGCAAACTGAATCTGTCAGAAACAGAACTTTTGATCAGAGTCTGCAGTGGTGGGTGGCGGGTAATCTTGCCCTTTATCTGGATTTGAGGCAATCTCTGGGCTGATCTGCATCCTGTCAGAATTGAGTTAAATTGTAGGATCCCCAACTGGTGTTGGAAAATTTCTTGTTGTTGCAGGAAACCCACAAAGACAGACACACACATTAGAATTAGTGGCCAGAATCATAACTTAACTCCTGTTTCCTATCAAATTTAATTACTCAGGCATCAAATACAAATAAAATATATACAGTGATTTAAACAAACAATAATGAATCGCTTGCTAGTTGGGGCATGAAAGGCCCATCTCTAAAGGATAATAAAAGCAGATATAAAATACAAATATGAATTTAAATATGTAAATAAAAATATTTCTATGCAAAACTCCATTATATAAACTGCAAAGAACATAGCTAGAAGCAGGAGCTGTGTGGGTGGAGAGGTGAGGAGGATACTGGATTTGAGACAATGAAAATCAGGGCCAAGAGGGGAAGTGGAGAGAGAGAGAGGGCAGAACATTTTTTCAAGATGTTTGGTTGTGCAGAAGGAGAGAGAAATATATGTTTGGGGAATCTATAGAATGTGAAAGTCTTTTTTTTTTTAAGATTTATTTATTTATGCATACAAGAACTGGGGTGTAGGCCAGAGGTGTGGGTGGTGAGAGATTTCAGCAGAGACAGAGTGGGGAGCAGAACAGGTGGATCCACCAAAGTACACTGCTGAGGAGAGCAGCAGGTAAGGCAGGAGAGGCCTGTTGCGCCATGTGGGAATCTTCCTGGCCGGGGATCGAACTTGTGCTGCAGTGGCTGCGGATAGCTTCAGAGTGCTGAGACTTAACCCGTTGTGCCACCAGGGAGGCCTTTGAATGTGGAAGTTTTAAAGGGAGGGTCTTATGTTCAAAAGTCTCCTGGGGGGATCCAGTTGAAGGGTGAGGACCACATCACACATTCTTCAACCCTCAGCTTACCCAACCTAAGCACCTGACCCTCCTCTGTCCTAGGAACACTGGCCTTGCTTCAGGACAGCCTCTGTATTTCCTTCAGCCTCTGGCTTCTTCGCAGTAGCCTTGACCTGTCCATCATCCGGCCTTCAGAATGGTGGAATTCCTCCATCGATGTCACAGATCCCGTCAGTCCTCACGTCCATTCCCAAGACAGTCGTGCCCAGGGAGCTCCTCCACACTGAGAGCCAGCGGACACCCATCTTTCCTCCAGAGCCACTTTGGACTTCACACCCACGCACTTAACCAGTCTTTCAAAGAAGATAAACACACGCAATTTGCAGCGACATGGATGGAATTAGAGGGGATCATACTCAGTGAAATAAGCCAGAAAGAAAGAGAAAAATATCGAATGGTCTCACTTATAACAGGACTATAAGGAAACCGAACAGAAGAAAGACACTCAGTGGGTGGGGGGGGGAGGGAGGGTAAGGGCACAAAATGGAGTAGAAAAGAACACAAGGGACCACGGAGATGGATCACGGGTGAATTGGTGGTGGGCTACCAAAGGGGAATACAAAATGTAAAAGACATAAATAACAATAAAAATATATACATTAAAAAAAATGTGTTAAAGCACTGAGAACAGAACCTGGTACACAGATGAAAAATGTTCAAGCTACTGTTATGATTGTTCTTACTATTACACTGGTCAACAAATTTTTACAAAAGTCATGCTACTGAAATAAAATTAGTCATTTCCTATCAATTTGTATGTGCTCAACACAAATATGACAGTCAAATTCTAAAAACCAGAAAAATCTTGTCCAGAAGGCCTGCAGGCCATGTGGTTCTGCTGTCCAAAACCGGGACCAAGCTTTGGATCTCACACCCTTACCCAGTCTCATTTCCTGGTATTTCTGTGAAAGGTCCTTGAATCTACTCAATTGCACAGACCAGCAAATAGGAATCATCTTAGTTGTTTTCCTTCCCTTCAACTCTGATATTCAATTCATCACTAAGCGCTCTTGATATTGTCTCCTAAACAATCTTGAATTCCATCCAGACATCTCCATCTGCACTGCCAATAACCCAATTAGAGCGATCAAGCACTTTTGCTTGAACAGCTGATAATAATAACAGATACTGCCTCCAAGTCATTGCCCATCTGGCAGCCAGAAAATCTCTACAGCAATTTCCCGTCGCTCTGCGAATGGCCACCAGATTCTTAAGGTGGTCCCGCGTGATCCGCAACTTGCCCATTTCTCTGTCCCCTCTGCCTTCCCTGCCCAGATTGCTCTGACACTGCTCTTACTTCAGTTTCTCAGAAATGCCATAATCCCTCCAACGAGGGAGAGATAGTCCCTCCTTTGCACACACTGGACCCCCTGTCTGGAATGTTCTTCCCTCCCGGCCTGGCTGGCTCTTGTCACCCTTCCATTGCACTCACCACCTTCTCATGACCTGCTGCACCTGTCATGTCCCTCCAGGACATTCTCTCCAAGAACATACAACATTCATCTTCACGTTTATTTCAGTCCATTATTATTAAATTAGGGGGGTGATGATATATAAATTTGCTGTAGCGCTCTCTTCCCTACTCTGTATGAATTCCATGGGAGGAAGATCCAGGCAAATAGACCCCAGGAATGTTGTGCAGTGACCGGCACAAAATTAATTTCAGTGAAGGATGATTGCACTAATTAGTGAGCAAATGAACGAATACATGAAATAACCAGCATCTTAACCGATCACCTTCCACCTCTGTCTTCTCCATTTACATGTAGAATTATGGTGAAGATGAAATAAGAAAATATATGTAAGAACACGTCAGCACGTAAATTCGTTTAACTTCAACGGACATGCTGCTGAAGGTGTGTTTCCTACCCCTCCCCGCCAAGCCCATTTGACAGGTCCAAACAAGAGCATCAGCTCAGTCAGGCTGTGGCTTCCTCAGGCCGGTCTCCAGGACCCTGGAGTGTGCAAGGTCCACTTAGGTTTGAAGCTTTAATGTAAGACTGAGAGTGAGAAATACCTTGTTGATTAATTTGTTCTTAAATCCCCTCAGGTTTAGAGTAGGCTGAGCAGACAACCTTAACAACCTGTTCAACTTGGCTTCTAGGGAATAGTATCTTATTCCAAAAGACAGTTTGTTTTAATTTCAGGGTGTGCAGCTGGATGTTATGGCCAAGGTCACCTGTGTGTTAGCCTCCAGAACATGTGTTTGAAGACTCACACCCCAAGAGAAGGTGAGAATAAACTCTCGGTGGCCCCCGTCTTTGGGGATGAAATGAGCCCTTTCTGAAGGCTGTTTCAGGAGCCACCACGTGAAGGTCCTGACAATGATTTATGCAAAAGGATTTAATATTTTAGCAAAGAAAACCTGAGACTTTCTTGATTGTCATTCTGGCCTCACTCTTTAGCCTTGAGTCACATCTACAGTGGAGTTACCGGGTCTCAGAAAAGCCCAAGGAGGCCTGAGGACCATCAGCAAGTCATCAGAGGGTTATACAGAGCCAGGAACAAAAGCAGATGATGATAGACAGAGTGGGAGCTTTCAGAAACGCCTGCTTTATGGCAAGGGGCCCTGGGTGAAGGGCCTGGATCCCACCCATTCCAACCCACTGGCGAGAGCTGTCCAACACTGTGAATATTTGGATGGCCCGCCAGCTTTTGGCTTGTATAATCCTGAATCTGCAAAGCCTTGGAACTGTAAAACCCCACCTCCTTTTCCACAGTGAACGCAAAGCATTTAATTAGCAGAAAGGAAAGGGAGGCTGAGCAACCTGCTCAGCAATTTGCTTAACTTTGTCAGTTCCTTTAAATCATCAAATAAACCACATGGGATGTTGTGCCCAAGTGAGCAGGTATGAGAGTATAGATGGACTCCTTTTAAATTCTGAATAGCTTTTATCACATTAAAAAATATGAGCATATATATTTTATATAAACATAAAATTTAAATTTATATAAAAATATGTTTCATATAAAACATATCCAAGAAATATATAATTTTTAAAAGCTCCAGTTTAAGAACACAGATAGTACCTGTTCATTTAAAAAATTCAAGCACAATCATTGTCCTGAGTCTTTCAAGATCCCTTTAACTAAAAAAATTATTCATATATCAATTCTCTTTCAATCTAAGCATCTGCTTATATACACCCTTTCTAATTTTTCTGTAAAAAGTCTATTACAAACCTTTAGAAATGTTTTGTTGTGGTGATTTTCAGGCTGGTACAAAAGCAGAGAGAACAGGGCAATAAATCTCATACACCCATCATGCGACTTCAGGTCTTATCAATATTGCACCAATCTTGTTTCATTCATCTTGCTGGACATTCTTTTTCTTAAGCATTTCTTATTGCCAGACATATTAGTTCACCCTTTCAGGTTCAAAAGCATAGAATGACTTTGAAAAATCACAGCTATGTGTATGTTGCTTAGTCTCAATTTAACATAATGGTGGTCTGAGCATATAATGTGCCTGGTATACTTTTGGTTTATCAAAATTTTCTTTATGGCCTAGTATATGAGCAATATTTATTTGTAAAGGTGCATATGGGCTCAAATAGAATGTGTTTCTATATGCTATATATGCAAAATTTATTTTTATGCACATTTATATAGTACATAGTTATACACTAATTTATGTGTGTTGCACATTAGCTATAAAAAACAGACAACGTAATATATAAGCACACCTCTGTTTGTATTAGAAATTTATATCTTTGTCTGTTTACACATACACACAGTGTTAAAAGTGTTTATTGTATTTCTTACTGCCTTGCTAGCTTTTTGTTTGCTTTGTCTATCAGTTTCTGAGGGATGTGAACTGGTTTTACCATAGAATTCTGTATGGATTTCTTCTTTCCACCACTACCTATTTCCAAGTTATATTTGGGTGTTTGCTATTTCACGCTTTCTGTGTCTCTGAGATTGCCCTAAATGAACTCTGTCCCTACCTCTATGCCAAAGAGATCCCAGGTGCCTAGGACTACAATTCCCATCATGCCATGGATCTGCCATGACCCTTGGAAGAGGATTACTGGGAGTAAAGAGTGGAGCTAACCAGCCATGCTGGATAGAACAGGGAGGGCCTGTGGACTGGAGGGGACTTGGTGTTACCTGCCTTCAGCTCAGGCATCGTTACTGGTACATATTAACCAACTAATCTCTATATCTCTCACTCTCTGTGCTCCCCCCTTTTCATTACCCTTGTAGATAAATCTTTTATTATCTTTTCTATGTATGCCTGCCCTTGAGTCTTGATCTAACTTTTTTGAAGCTGTGGGTGAGGACTCATACCCAAGCTGTCCCATTTCCCTTTGGGGCTGCCCTACAACCAGATGATCATTACCTTTCTTTATGAATTATTCCCCTGTGCCATTTTTTGTATTCTTTGCATTTCAATAAGTTTTCACTATCATTACTGCTCTCCCAGCTTTCTTTTGAGTGGTGTTCCATATACATTTTCCTTCCATTATATTTTCAACTGTTTCATATTACTTTGCAGGAAGGAGATCTCCTGCCAGCAGCTATAGATTTGACTCAGGTCTTACCCACTTTCCATGATATTTTTCACTAGAATTTTCTCCTCACTTTCTTTTCCCTCTCTCAAAGGTGACTATTAGTTTTTAAAATCAAGAAATGCTAGCTAACATCTAACGATGTGTTCTTTTCTCCTTTGGTGTGTCACTCTGTTGAATTTCCTCCTTTTGGAGATATTTCATTGTCTAAATTGTGCTCATTCCCCTTGTCCTGTCACAGGTTTTGTGATTCTAAGTTGATTGTCACTGAC
This sequence comes from Scalopus aquaticus, assembly GCA_004024925.1. Classification (NCBI taxonomy): domain Eukaryota; kingdom Metazoa; phylum Chordata; class Mammalia; order Eulipotyphla; family Talpidae; genus Scalopus; species Scalopus aquaticus. Next base: position 64,803 of record PVIJ01006683.1, read on the forward strand.
CTCAGCTCTTGTCCTATCAGCCTGTTGAACTTGGCCTGTGTGCCTTCCTAGCAGGAAGTTGGAATTTGCCTTGACCAGGACCCAATAGGTTTCATTAAGTCAAGAACTTTTGTTTTAACTTTATTTGGCTTTGGGTCACTGTTCCATATTAGTAACCCAAATTCATAATTCACACCTACTTAAGACACTGGCCAGAGTGATTCTTTCTCCACCCAGGGATTTGAGAAGCAGGCAGCTTTCTTTGCCAATGACAGAAGCCCACCTTCTGCCCCTGCCTGCTGCCATTCACGCCTCTGCTGCTCCCAGCTGCCTCCGGGAGCCAACCATCTCCATTTCCATGTGCCATCGCCTTTGAGGCGCCTCTCCATTTTTTGCTCCTGGGGATTGCCTCTGGGGTGAGGAGGAGGGTTTTACTCAGCTATACATTTTGAAATTTTTAATCTCCTTCCCCCTACCACAACTTTTCCATGTACTTAAAATGAGAAAGGGGATTTCTCCTGCAGCTCAGTTTTCTACCTAATTGACCATAAGTCCCTTTTAGTCCAACTGACTTCATCAGCAACCAGTCCCTTCGGCATCCTAGCCCACACCTTGCCTAGAAACTGCCTCTTAATGGCCTGAGTCTCAACAACTGAAGAATGGGAGAGACCCCTGAAACCCTGCCTACTGCAGATGTAATTCTAACTCCCACTTCCCGAGGAACGGAGCCTTAGAAAGAACAGCCTTGATCATGCCAACCTGAGACCGGAACCCGGGGCTGGGTGCCATGCCCAGCAGGACTCCAGGCTGCTACTGGCGCAAGAGACGAAGCCGGCACTCCCTGGCCTCCAGGCCCTTCCAGCCAGAGTGAGCTGGAGCCCAGCATCTCCGTGCGTGACCTCTCACCTTGCTCCAAGGAGTGCCGCAGGTCCAGAACCCCAGAATCCCTCTTACCTTTAAGGAAGAGGGTGAGCAAACTTTTCTAAAATTCCCAAAGGAGGGAGAGCTTTCCAAAGGAGGTACAGTCTCATCTTTTCTCAAAACACAAATACACAAGGATAGGCTTAACTCCCTGGGCCAGTGTCTTGTTTTGTCTCTTTCCATATCCTCTGGAACACTGCCCGGGAAAGGGTGCAGCAGTAAGACAGGTATGAGGCCTGTCCTTCCGGATGCTATAGCCTGACTCAGAATACTTGAAATAAACCCCTGCCCCCATTTATCACCAACTATGGCAAAAAAAAAAAAATACAATGGAACTTGATATATTCAAAAATATACCATCCACCGAGATAGATTTCCTCGAGTCCGTCTTGCCCTCTGGGCTTGCTGTCTACATGGCCATGCCCCTTCTCTGCCCAGCTTCATGTTCCAGGAGGGCTCCCTGCCCTGTGCAATCTAGTTCAGTGACAAGGAGATGCCTGCAGGCTATTGAAGGAGGGAAGGGTAAAAGTTCAAGGCCACTCTTGGACCAGTCTTCACGGTTCCTCTGATCAGGCCACGGAATCTCAGGGCTGGCCACAGCTCCTGCTACTTCTGCAGACAATGCCTTCCCCTTGGCCCTGCTGCCTTAGTTCGGGAAGAACTTTCTTCTGTTGCTGGCCCAGGGGGCCTCATTATCCCTTGCTAATTGACCCTGAGAGCCGGGCGATCCAAATAGCTCAAGCTGGGCCTCATGGGTAGAGTTGTTCTGTTCTTGCCAAAGTGGCTTTGGATCCCCACACGGGAAGTGACTGGGAAGTACAAAACTGGCTTATTCAGTCAGTCCATAGTCCGGCCCTGTGCTGGCACCTACCCCTCCCTACACCTCTAGACAAAGTCTCTTCATTGGCCACCCCCCAGTTGTCCTTCTGAAGAATTAGCCAGGCCCTGCTGAGACCTGGCAGATCTGGGGCCTGGGCTGACATACGGGACCTGGGCTGTCAGGCAGCTGCCCCACTGTTACAGCCTTTTCTGTTCTTCAGAACCTGGCTTTGGTCCAGCAGCGGGTGGGATGAGGGGCTCCAAAACTGTGTGTCTGGAACGCACGCCACCAGCATGCTGCAGTGCTGCCATTTCCCTTGCCCTCTGCCTCTCCTTCCCTGTCCCCATGCACGGCCTGTGCTGTGGGGGTGGAGACTGCGGTGGAGCAACAGGGGCCGCGCCCAAGCCCCCCCGCACAGAGGGTGTGACTTGCTTTCTATTTAGGAGTCCAGAGAGCCGGTCCTGTCACTCTTCCTAGAACACAGGAAGCCTGGGAGAAAATGAAGTCTCTGCCTCTGTAGACTCTAAATATCTCCTTGAAGTTTAAAAAATAGGTCACGGAGAACTGAGTGACTGAGAAAATGTTCAGAAGGACCTAACTGATTCCGGGAACGTGAAAGGCTTCTTCCCAAGCAAATGTCAGATACTGCCCGAGGAGGCCCCTGATCACTCAGGAAGGACCCAGAGAGCTGTACCGGGAGGGGGTGCCCCCAGGTGTGAGTCGGGAGTTACTCCAGGATGGCGAGAACTGGAGAAATTGGGCCACAGTCATTCCTTTATCCAAAGGCTTATTGAAGACCTAACATGCGACCGGCACTCAGCGGCGGCTAACTGGCGAAATGCACACCCCACGCGCATCCCGAGGGCTGGCCTCAGCCCTTGCGGGTAGAGCCCATCATCCACCATGGCTCACCAGATATGACATGTTGGGTGAGAAGCCTGTGCAGACACAGTGGGAGCAGGAGAAAGAGAGGGGTAGATTCTCTGGGCCCCTAGTTCACACATCCTCGTGGGGGTGACAGCACCAAAGGGGGCAAAAACTCACTCTTGGAGAAGGAGAAGCTGAAAAATGTCAGCTACTCCAAAGGTTTGTGGCCCTCCAAAAAACTGCATTACATAAACAGATATACAGCACATCTGCGCTATGAAAATTTATGGGGTGGCAATTAGGAAAATAAAAATGTCTTTAAAAAGTCTCCTTGGGAGGGCGATCATGAAAAAAATAGTTGGAAAGCATCATGCATGGTCCATTTTCAAAGCACAGGGCTCTTTGCTTGGCCCCCTCACGATGGGGGATGGGAGGCAGAAGGAACAGCTTGATCATAGGCCTCAAGGAGTGGGGGGAATGGCATTGGGGGGCACGCAGGGGGGCAGTGGTTCTCCACAGAGATCCGCTGAAGTGGAGAATGAGATTGAAGAGACGGCCGCAGCCAGCGATGAACGTGGGGAGAGTCCACCCTGGCCCCTCCAGGCCAGCTGGGACTGCGTGTTGGCCCAGGACAGCACTGCCAGCAGCAAGAGTTGACATCGCCTGCAAGACCTTCTGCCAATGCTTTCCCTGGGCGTTGTCCCCTTGGCACTGACATTGCCTGGACCTGAGCGCTGCGGGCTCCTCCTGGCGAAGAGCAATCCCTTGTGTCCCACCGGTTCGCACGCCCCTGTGCGTCTGGACCAACATGTCTCCCTGTCTTGTCTGCGGGACCCCAGCAGCCTCACAGCCCACCAGGGGGCCCAAGGCCTAGGTTCGAACAGGACATGGGGCTCTGGGCGCAGGCAAACCAGAGGGTTGGTGACCTACTTAGGACCAACATCTGCCCTTTAGACGTTCAACAGGCGCAGGGAGCAGCTGCCAAGCACCCCCCCCACCTCCCCGCCCAGCTAATGAAGCACCTGTTACTGCTTAGGGCTGCTCTTCTCAGCCTTAACTGCATATTACAATCACCTGGAGAACTTTCACAATTCCTGCCGCCTAGGCCTTACCTTAGAACAATTAATCAGAGTCTCCTCTTGGATTAAAACCAGGCAGCCATAGTTTTTAAAACACCCCACGTGACTGATATCTGGCCGAGGTCGAAGCCCTGACTGACAGCAACAGCAGCAATTAACTGTCAGGGGAAGGCAACCATCACCTTGAGTTGACTCTAAATTGAAGGGGCTGTAGATTTTCCTTTAACCCTGATGGCTTAACACAGATGCCTCCACAGAAGGGTCACAAGTACCTGGATCTGTCAATTTGTTGAAAATTGGAGCCAGTAAATCAAGAGCTGAAATGACACTGAAATTCAGTGTAGAAGCGTTCTCTTTCCAGTCTCCACCTGCCTCTGGTTTCTGTCTGCACAGATTGGTTTCTGGTAGGTCAAGACCGATGAACAAGGCAGGGCAGTCTTGGTCTGCAGGCCTGCATCCCAGGAAGAGCTCAGATTTAAAATCAACCAGTAACACTTAAAACTAATAGTTCACTGCTGTGCGCAGCTGGTAGACCCCTCTGAAGTCGGCGTGAGTAATCTCCAGCCGTTGCCATCAATAACCTCCCCACGGTGTGCCTCCAGTTGGCCCAGAGGAAGCCGTCACCCCACGGAAGGGCTGCCCAGGCAGCTGAATAGTCAGCATGCGGAGAGCTGCTTGCTAACATGTGAAAGACATTTTTTAAAAGGAATCAGTTTGCGGCTGAATTGCAGATTCAAACAAAAATGTTTTCTTTGAGAGCATCTGTGGAGGCATTAAGTAGGCGTTGAACCTAGGCCAGTGGATATTTCTAGAACCTTCCATGAAGCCAAACTTACTAGCATTTTTGTTTGTATTATCTAGTGATTGCCTAAAACAAATCAAGAAAAGCAACCTCAGTCCTGTTTATAACTGCAGTGTATCTGAGAGGAACGTGAGTCTGTTTCAATGGGTATTTCATAATATTGTTCCTGAGACAGAATAGTCTTTCACCCCCCGGCCTTAAGTTAACAAACACATAAGAGCTACACTTGTCTGCTTCTAGCAAAAGGAGACGTGTCGCTAGTCTGTGATGGGGACACTGATAACACTGAGACCAATGCATTGCACCCTGGGGTGTCACTCGGTCCTGGGGAGTACTGGGCTTCAATTAGCCCGGAGTACTGGAATCACACAAGCCCCCACCCCAAGCAGAGCGCTCGAGGACTCTGCCCTCAAGAACAGAGCACCCCCAAGCCTTCTGAACAGATGAGATGAAATAAGTAGAGCATCTGCCCCTGCTATCACTGCACGTGTGGAAAGGAGCGAGAAGGAGGTGAGGCAGAGCAAGGGGGCTGTGTCCTCGAGCCGCACGGTGGGGACCGCTAGCCTGGGCGGGGCCATCGGCCTTCCCCTCAGCATCCGCGGGTCTCCAACCAGGGTCTGATCAGCCCTGCGAACGCGGAAGACGGAGAGCAGCCAGCTCCGGGAGACCATTAAAAGTCTTGGCCCCGGTGCTGCTTGGCTTGTACGAGTGGTCAGTTCTTGGGATGGAGCCACAGCGCTGCTTATGTGGCTTCCTCAGCGCTGTAGCCCTTGGTCTCCGCAGTCATCAGAGGCATTAAATCCTGCGTGTGCAGGGCGGGGCCGACACCATACAGTGTGCTGGAGGGCATCATGCCCTCCTCGCCCTGCTCCACGGGAGATTTCACAGCAGGTGACAGAGGATACCCCGACCAGGCAGACAAGGGACAAGACACTGGAGGCCACGGGGCCTGAGGGCAGCACTGGGCCGTGCACACGCACTTGGACATGCTTCCGTTCACTCCCATGGGGTCAAGGGCGGCCCCTCCGTACATCCTAACGCCATCTTTGGTAGCGTTATAGGAAGGGAAAGGAGTGGGGGGGGGGGGCGGTATCTGAAGTAAGTTTGGTTTATCTGAACGACAGTTTAAACCCAAAGAGGGGCCTCCCTGATGGTGCAATGGGCTGAGCACAGCGCAGGGCTGTGGAAGCTGTGGCAGCTGCAGTGCAAGTTCGATGCCCGGCCAGGAGGATTCCCACACGGCGCAGCAGACCTCTCCTGTCTCCCCGCTGCTCCCCTCAGCAGTGTACTTCAGTTGATCTGCTTGTTCTGCTCCCCACTCTGTCTCTGGTGAACCCTCTCACTACCCCACACTTTGGCCTGCACCCCAGCTTGTATGCATAAATAAATAAATCTTTAAAAATAAACCCAAAGAGGGTCAGGTCCTTCACCATCAAGTTGGTGACCCTCACTGCCACCACTCCGCACCCTAAACCCACCCAGTCAGAATGCGGTCGGGTATGAGAAAGGCTAGACCAGTTTAAGAAAAAAAAAATCCACCTGTAACAGGAACAGTCGTGAATTCTCCATCTCCTCTGGGTGTCTTCAAGTCAAGTCACTCGTGTGTGACGTGAGAATGGCCTAGAAGGAGGCCAGAAGGAACTTTCTGAGTTGGTAGAATTTTTTAATACTTTTTGGGGAGGTTTGATTGATACACACTTAAATTTATCAAAATAGATCAAATTGTACTTAAGATCTCTATATGTCCCTCTGTGTTCATTTGAACGCAGCTAAAGCAAGCACACAGAAATCTATCAAACTGAACATTGACAGATTTCACTGTCTGTAAATTTATCTAAATTTTAAAAATGATATGAAAATTCCATCATTTTTCCTTAGAGTCACGATAGCCTCAAAATTAACTGAAGGAACATTTCTCTGTGGAAGCTCGAGTAATGCTGGGGGAGGTCTGTGATAAGGGCTAAGCAGACTCACACCCGTCGGGGCCTGTCTGATCTGGTACCCGTCATGCCTTGGGGCCTACGTCCTTGCTGAGGGGACCTGGGAGAGGGACCAGTGGTGGAGGCCTGGAAGCATGAGGTGGACTAGGCGGCCGTGTGGACTGAATCCTGGTCACAGCGTGCAGGCCCTCCCAGGCTGTGATGGAGAGGAAGGACAGAGGAATTTCATTCCTCTTAAAACTCTGTTTGGGCCTCCCTGGTGGCACGAGAGGTTGAGTCTCAGCACTATGACGCTATTGGCAGCCACTGCAGCACGAGTGCGATCCCCAGCCAGCGAGCTTCCCACAGGGCACATCAGAGCTCTCCTACCTCGCCCGCTGCTCCCCTCAGCAGTATATTTCAGTCGCTCCGCCTGTTCTGCTCCCCATGCTGTCTCTAGTGAATCCTCTCACTCCCCCCTCACCTCTGGCCTACACCCCAGCTTGTATGCATAAATGAATAAATCTTAAAAAAAAAATGCTAAGAGTTGACTTCCCCACGCCACAGCTTTCCAGTTAGAGACAAAAGCATCACAAATTCAGACAAACCACCGGCAAGGACAAGCCTCCTGCCTGCAAATGTCCCAAATCTGGCTCACGCCATGAAAGTGGGGACCACCATGAAGGTTGGAGGTTCCTTGCTCAGCAGAACTAGCTGCCCTGCTTCTCCTCCACCTCTGGAGAAGGCAGGTCCAGGAACCCCACACAGAAAGGACAGCAAGGGCCTCTCCAGACTCGCGCCTGCCTGGCCAGGCCTGCCAGGGCTGACGGCTACACCACGTCCTCTGTGAAAAGAGACCCATTACTGTAATAAATCTCTTCTCAACCCAGACACAAGATGTGGAGTATGAACTCTGGTTTTCAGTCTCCCAAACAAAAGAAAAGTTCACGGAATTCCACAGGGTCTGAAGGGGAAAGAATAGCAGTCAGGCCGGGGGTGAGGAGACATTTGTTGGGAATGCTGTTTCTCACTTGTCTGAGAGATTTTCCAGAAATAACTGTTTCCTCCATTCTCTGAGCACCCACACATACAAATATAAGCTGGGAATACTGCAGCCTTCAAGCTCAGCCTGAGCTGACATGGAAACATAAGCACAAGAAATAGAACTAGAGCCGTAGTAAGTCACGGCTTCTGGACCCCAGAGGGCTGTAGAACACAGCCTTCTGGATCTCCAATCATGGCGGCCCTCAGATCCCAAGTATTAACGTAATTCCAGATTGGGCTTTTGTTTTTGGGCGCCACAGACCCCTGCCTGCTATCCTGCTAAGTATAGGTTTCTTGAAATCATGTACGACATTTTCCTAAAAATTCACATTGCCTTTGGGAAAGGTTGATGATTACTGTCACACAATACTAACAATATGCTCTCCGGTATAAATTCCATGCAAAGGTATTTTTAAACCAACCTATTTCCCAACAATAGCCTTATGTTCCGAGTGAGCCTGAGAAAGAATGTGAGGATTATCTCCTAAGTGGCTTATAGTATAAGAACCTTCCTCACGCGTTTGCCAGAATTACCTAAAAGTCTATCAGTGACATTCAATCTTTAATCTCAGTGTTCTTGGAAAACACTTGCAGGTTCTATAATGGGGTCATTCACTGACTGGAATCTTGCAGGCTCTGCTTGAGGTACAGGTGTTCTTACAAGTCCTCACTGTGAGGTGGCAATGAGGGGGAGGGAAGTCATCACCCAGGACACGGGGAAGCTCTCCCAGAGGCTTCTCATGCAGGCCTGATCTCACTCTCTTCATCAAACCTCACGTTCTCCGAACACGAGGAGGACACATCCATCTCGTACTTAAAGATACACCATCTGTTTTCCTTCTCTGCTGAGAGAGGAATTCCTTATTAAAATGAAGGCCTGGGTCATCAGAAAAAGCAGAAAACTAAGATAAATGTCTTTCTCTCCCCTGCTCCAACCCAAAGCTCATGGACAAAACATTTCCCACAGTCACTCAACAAAACAGGTGGACACGCTTAACTTTCACACACAGGCCATTAGTTGAACGCAAACCCACAACCTGCAATGCTTTAATGTGAAGGGAGCAGGCTGAATGAATCACAGAAACAAAAGCTGAAAGCAGGCAATCTCAGAAACCTCTGGAATCCTCTAGAGCAAAAATCTTTGTCTCTCCCAAGCCAGGCATGGAGCTGGAACAGTAAATGTTTTTCAAACAGTGAACAATACAAGGGCTGTCTCTTTCGGGGTGCTTCCAATCTCTGCACCATCACCTGTGTGCTGCTAACAGGGAAAGGCTGCCAGGAACCCCAGGTTAATTTAATCAGACCCCACAATCTGACAAAGCAGCCATCATATCCTTACCTTATACTGATACTAAGTGTTTAGAAATGATGATTTTTGCGGCCTAGCTCCTAATCTATGGCATCTGTATCAAGGGAAATTTTTAGTTCAGAAATAAGTTCAAACCTCAGTTTAAATCAAAACTGCATATTGCTGGTAGACATCTGAGAAATAATGTTGAAGTTTAGGGATTTTTTTATATAATTCTCTTCCCTGTATTAATTTCAGCCAACCAGGAATGCTATGAAATCAATTGATTCTTACCCCCCTTGGATTAAACCAACTTCAAACCTCAAGGAGATTTAATGAAAACAATTGGTTTTATAGGATTTCTGGATCAGGAATGCTAATTCTTCAAGACTATGTAGGCCTTCAAATCGTTGTTTCACCCATCCCCAAAATTACTCTTTTTAATAAGACTGCTGAGAACAAACTCTGGTTTATGACTCAACACTCACCGTTCATATTAACTCGATCATCTAGTCCTTGCTCTTGAAGATAAAACTTGATCCCCAAACGCCGATGCCGTGGTCTACATTGCACAGAGAAAATTCAAAAGTGCACAATAACCAATCGGGGCACTGTGTGTGCAGGTAAAGGCCTCAGACGCGCTGGTGGAGACTAAGTGCCCACGTGCCCTGCCAGCTCCTTCCCACAGCTGCCACCTGTGCACAGAAGGGATTAAGACCATATGAACGACTGGGAAGCTAGCAAGAGCTGCGCTCTTAAATTGAGACCCTTAAAAAAAAAATTCTTGCCTTTACATCATCTGTGTTAAAATCAGGCTTTCTGGCAGAGGTTTACAGTCTTGAAAATATTTCAGGTCTCTGGAGAAAAAGACATCTTTTTTCCATTTTGCCTTTGGCTGTGTTTGTTGTGTTGTGTTGTGTTGTGTTGTGTTGTGTTGTGTTGTGTTGTGTGAGGGTTTAGGTGGATGGTGAGACCTGAGAGCACAGCCCAGGCTCCCATCAATGGCTGCCTGCGCCCTTCTTTCTCTGACATCAGTAGAGAGAGAACACAGTGAACCCTTGGGAGAAAGGCCGGTGGGGCTGCGGTGGAACTAAGTGCGAGGTGGGAAACATTCCCCCCTTTATTGAACTACGGGCCCAGCCCCTTCAGAGAGTCTTCAGGAGAGGCAGTCCTTTGAAGAAGCATAAAATTCCCAAGGCTCACATCTATCCCACCCTTCCCACCCTTCTAAACCCACTCTATAAAAAAACCAGAACCGTCATTTCTGTACCCACCATTTCCCAAATCACCCCCCACAAATCCTAGCACACAATAATTCTTAACAGCTCTCTAATGCATGCTCTGTTCAGCTGAAAAATATCACCTGCCAAAATGGCATTATTTCTTAATAATGAGTGGCCTTGAGTTGGGGCTGGGAGCCTTCTGTAAGAAATTTCCACATGCCAAAATAGAGCTGCATTCCTCCTGGAAACAGAAACAGCAGAGTCTTTGCTGTTTCTGACCATCCAGCTGTGCAGGTGTCAGCCACTGGCCATGCAAACTGGAGCAGAGAGAAGTGCAGATGTGCGAGGGCAGATGCTCCATTCCCCATAACAAGACGATGCCTTTGTGCTAGCCACGCAGAAACTTCTCATTAGAGGGTTATTGGTCCTGGACATGCTCAGACATTCCTTCCCCCTCCACGTTTATATATTACGTAACGCATGCCAGTACTGGGGGAGAATTAAGGGCGCTAACATGACCCAAGCTCCCAGCACAGCCCCTGATGGAGTCGCCCTTCTCGTCCTCTCAAACACGCAAGGTTGAGAACTTCCCCCAGAAAAGGCGTTTGAGCGGAAGTGGGAAAGAAACGGTGACGTCTGCTAAGACAAGAGTAAGCGAATCCAAGCAAGCAGAAAGCGCAGGCAATGTCATGTGCCCCAATGGCTTTAGAAAGAAAAGCTTCTAGTTAGACTGGCTGGAGGGAGTTGGTGAAGAAATGTCTCTTGCCTTCAAGCAACCTTGAATTAAGTTGTGTGTTATGATGAATGTATTTTACGTTCTGACCATCTATGGGATATTCTGTATCATTTTTAAATGTTTGCTATGAAAATTCATACTTGGAGATTTCTACTTGTCTAAGAAGAGAGAGAACTCTGCTTGGCCTGAGGAAGGCTATTCAGCAGTAAGTCAAGAGGTGGTTCCTGAGGTCACTTCGGTCGCAATCTCGTCCTCCTGGCCCATGCGGGTCCCCAGTTCATTGAGCGTCTTTCGGGTGAGGGATGCAAAAAAGTCTCTTAAGCCTCAATTCATCATTTGAAAAAAAAATAGGGAATTAAAATTCCTCCTTCCCAGGGACACTGAGAGAATAATGCTAGGTGCGCTACCTGAAGGCGCCCAGCCAGTCTCCGCGAGCCAGGTGGTAGCCGGCTCTCCTTCCGCGGTCCCAAGGTCAAGCCTGTGGCGAGCTGGCGCCCCTCCCCCGACCCACAGCCAAGTCACAGCCCATGGTCTTCAAGGATTCTGTTAAAACGTTTTCTTCCATGCTTTTTTTCCCCTCAATTTGTTTGGACATGGATGACACATTGCTCTGTCTCGTTTTTTGTTTGTTTGTTTGTTTGTTTTGTAAATACATTCTTTTGGACCTATTTCAGGCAATACAGTGAAAATAGCAAATTTACACAAGTCTCCCCTTATTCTGTTGGGAAGCTCTATGCCCTGGCCTTCTTTTTTCTCACTTACAGAATGGAGAGTAAGTGCCCCAAGGCCTGCAGCCCTGATTCTCTGAGTCACATTTTGTAGTAAGATTTAAACATGAAGCTGACAGAGTTGTATTCATGTCTCCTCTAGCTTCAGTCTACAGGGTTTTTCTCACCTATGTTGTTTTAGATATACATATAAACATGTACCTCCTGTGAGGAGGTATTTACCACCTCCACTTGTTGTAGGTAAAGGAAACTCAGAGAAGTTAAGTAGCTTAGCTAAGGTCACACAGCAAACAAGTTACAGACAAGGAACATGGACACAGGTGTGATATTCTAATCAAAATCCTTTCTTTTGGGGCCTCCCGGTAGCACAATGGGTTAAGCGCAGCTATGAAGCTATCCAGAGCCACTGCAGCACAATTTCAATCCTCAGCCAGGGAGATTCCCACATGGTACAGCAGACCTCTCCTGCCTCTCCCACTGTTCCCCTCAGCAGTGTATTTCAGTCGATCTGCCTGTTCTGCTCCCTACTCTGCCTCTGGTGAATCCTCTCACCACCCCACACCTCTGGCCTGCATCCCAGCTTGTATGCATAAATAAATAAATTTTTGAAAAATGATCCTTTCTTTTCTACCAGGCATGTCAGGAATTCAACAATTCGAGGACTATTTTGTTCAGGAACATTTTAGAGGTTTAAGAAGGTGCTTTGGATGAGAAAACCGAGTTTTCAGAATTTTTGTTTGTTTTTTAAATTTTTTTATACATGTTTCTTCTTGTCAACCTAGTAACTATCATTTCTCCTTGCTATCAATATGCCCACCTGTAATGGTAACCTCTCTCTGATCTTCTGAAGCAACTGTGGCTTTAAAAAGGTCATTAGAAGTGTGGGATCTCAGAGACTGGGCCGCAGTTTCTCCTGGAACAAACTTCACAGACAGGAGCTCCCTCAGACCTTTCTCCAAGAGGCTCAGAAGGCTATTTTCATTCCTTGGTGCTCAGTATAAATTAGACTAACAGATGGGGGAACTCCCAGTAGATGAGTTTTTGTTCTAAAATGACTAATCCTGTGGTTGTTTTATTTTTCATTGTTTTTCCTCTTCTAGAAACAACTAGACTGTGAGCTCACGCACAGAATGTGTCATCAGGCACATCCTTCTGCTGCCCAGCACAGAGACGCAGCACTGGTTACTCATTTGCTTGCCCATTTATTCACTCGCTGGGTTTGCTGTGAGAATCTGCTGTATGCCACACACAGTTCGATATTGGAAGTGCGTGGACTAAGGACTCAGGCACTGCCCTGACACTGCTGACAATTTACAAGGCACATGGACAGGGAAAGACTCATCACGCAGAGGACTCGTGTATAGTCAAGATCTGTCGGAGAACACAGGAAGAGCTGTTGCCGTCTCTCTCCAAGAGCGTCCTGCATCTTATATTAGAAGTAAGCATTTGTGTTTTTGTTGTTTATTTTTTCCAGAAACTAAATATGAAAAAATATTCCAGGTGAAAGAAGCATCACATGTAAAGACAAAAAACCTCACGAAACAAGGCTGGTGTGATTGGGAACAACTATGTTAGCTTTTTGCTCACTAGCATGTAACCCAGTGGCTGGCATGCTGGCTCTCTGAGACAAAATGCCCCGATGTGTGGTGTTTGCTGATACCCAAGGGGCAAATGTTCCCACCATAGCCAATTCCAGGCTACCTGTGGTGTGGCAAATGCCTTGCAAAATTCCTGACGATTTAGCAATCACCTCTTGGGTTGGGCTCCAGCGTGCAATTGAAAAAGAATCTCTCCAAAGAGAGTAAAATAAGCTTGCTATCCTCGTGTGATATTGTGAGTGATAAGAAATATGTATTTGGTCATTGAGATGGCCAAAATATATTCTTCAGGCATATTTGGTCTTCATCCACCGTCCCTGGCTCAGCGCTCCCAAAGCCTGGGAATTTCCGAAGTTAGGAGAGTGACAGCGGTGGCTTTTGTTCTGTGGGCTGGGTGACTTTTAACGCAGCTGGGGGGAAGGGGGTCCTGGTTGCCTGGAGAGCCAGCCTTGCGGTTAGAGGTTGGACCTTCGAGCCCCAGCCCAGACCACTGGGTTAGGAGAAGGGCTGGAGGTTGAGTTCAAACACACGTGGTCAATTATTCAATCAATCATGCCTGAGCAGTGGAGTCCCCATGAGTGCCCTGAGGGCAGGGTTCAAAGGGCTCCTGGGTGGAGAACCCGTGGCCATGCAAGGAGGATGGTGCCCCTGAGGGGCATGGAAGCACTGTGCTTTTCCCCACACCTTGTCCTGGGCATTTCTTCCATCTGACTGTTAATTTGTGTCCTTTGTAATAAATAAATCATCTAGCTAGTAAACAGCTTTTCTGAGTCCTGTGCGCTGCTCTAGCAAATTAACAGAACCTCAGGAAGAGGTAAGGAGAGCCTCTGATCTATAGTCAGTTGGTCAGAAGCACAGATAACAGCCAGGGCTGCAACTCCTGCTTGAAGAGGACAGTGTTGGGAGACTCAACCTTTACCTGTGCGATCTGATAGCATCTCCAGGTAGTGTCAGTACTGAGCTGAGTTAAGATGAATTCTCAGCCACCCTGCTGACCGAGAACTGCTGTCTGATGCAGAGAAGCCTCCACACAGCCACGTTAGAGTTATATCTGGGAACCTGTTCACCTACGTCCTGTGGGAAGTCTGCTGACCTCCCCTGGCGGACACCGTCGCCTCCTGTTTAATACACTGGCACCAGCACAACCTCCACAGAGCACTCCCAGCACTTGTAAGTACGCAGATTTGTATTTGCCAACCGAGATATGGGGATGAAAGAAGCAAAGACTTTGAAGATGCCAGCTTCCCTCTCTGTGCCCCCCGCAGTCTCTATACATGAAAGAGCAAGTTTTGAAAAATGACTGTTTCCCACTGAGACCAATAAGACCACCCACCCCCTCTACGGCGGTCGTATTTACAAGCAATAGATGCTTCGGCATCATCACCTCACTGGACTGTGCTGAGAGCACAAGGCCGTGAGAATCAAGTAAGAGGGTGAACAGGTAAGGAATCGCAGACCTTATACTTATCAAATGTACTCCCTGTGGTTGGACTCCTATTGAGGGGCTTATGAAGAAGACCCAGTCAGTGCCTTCCCATTTACAAAAAGGGGGTGTTTTAGTTGATTTTATTTTGGGCAATTTCTGAAGGTATGAGAAGAGAAAACACTGACTTGAAACCAATTTTTCAATCAATTTTTTGCAAAGTAGAACCAGTCACCTAATCAATAAAATAATTTCATGCTCGCCTGCTCTGGAAAATCCCTCTCCAGGTGACAGAAGAGTGTCCCGTGCCTCCCAGAAAACATGGGTGCAGCCAACAGCTGTCTGGGTTGACTAAAGGTGTAGCTTTAAGTAACTTGACTATCCATGTTAGCGACAGACACCAAGAGGTATTTCATTGTGCTTACGAAGAGATGGGACTTGATTTGGAAAGAAAAGTGTTCCTTAGCTGGAAGAAATTGATTTTAAAAATCTCCAAAGTAGGGCCTCCCTGATGGGGCAGCGGTTGAGCGCTGCGCTGTGGAGCTGTCGACAGCGAAGAGGTGAGTTTGAAACCCGACCTGGGAGATTCCCACATGGTGCGGCAGACCTCTCCTGCCTCGCCCGCTGCTCCCCTCAGCAGTGTATTTCCATTGATCTGCCTGTTCTGCTCCCCACTCTGTCTCTGGTGAACCCTCTCACTGCCCCACGCCTCTGGCCTGTACCCCAGCTTGTATGCATAAATAAAAAAATCTTTAAAAAATAAATAAATAGATAAAATCCCCAAAGTAGTGGTTCCGTGGTTATACACAACAGATCCTCTCTTTAGGGCTAAAGGCCTGGATGGTTCCTCTGTGAACGTTTCACAACGAGCAACCCCAAAGAGTAAGATGAATTCCAAACAAAATTAAAGGCATGTTTGGGGCGCTCCCTGGGATGTGTCATTCAGGCTGTGCTAGTTCCTGAGACATTTATGGAGCCATCTGGGGAAAGACAGAAGCTGGCGATCGGCTGCTGCACCCGGACCCTCCCCCGTTGGCTGTGTCTGGTTCCTGTGCACAGAATGTGGCTTTGTGCACACGAATCCCCTCACAGTGACACACTTTCAGAGCACATGGCCAAACAACACACCGGCTTCTCCCGACACGCTTTGCTTGGCTGCTGGAGCCTGCAAGCGGGGCCCGCAAGCAGAGTCCGGACACGGCTTTTCCTGCAGCCAGAGGAGCGATCCCTTCTAAATTAAATGCCAGGTGTGAACCAGGTTTTCTTCTTTATGCTCCTCTACTGTGAATAGACAGAAATTCCCATACAGTGCAAGAGAATCCGTGCATAATTCATCCCGGGGCTTCGTTTTCCAGATGTGCAGCTGCCAGCGGGTTCCCACGTCTGTGGGGCTTTGTTTTTTGGAGACATAATATTCCACGCGGCCGGATGCGATCCCCTTCCTGGAGCCCCAGCACCCGGGCTTCTGACTGTGTCCTGCTCAGGACCCTCCTCTTCTGGCTGATGTGGGGTTTCAGACTTTGAGACGGCGCTTCCAGCTGAAATTGAATTTACCTTTATAAGGAAACATTTCTTGCTCGGTGTGGCGGATTTATGGTTTCTTCTTGCTGGCCTGTGGAAGGCCTCTTCCAAGACGGAGAAGGAACTTGAAGGTTTTAAGATGAGTGTTAATTTTTAAAGATTGTGAGAGAAGAGAGCTTGAGAATGGACTTCTCCCCTCCTCACCCCTGCTTCCCCACCCACCCACCATGTGCCAGACGCCGCCAAGCACTTTATATAGACCCTTTGCCTGTAGTTCGCCCACAAGACTCTCTTCACGTGCTTATCAAAGCTTTTCGGCAACCTACCCAGCCCGCTAGTGAACACACTTCGGGAAGATCACAGACTCTGCTGCAGGCTCCTTGGGCAGCCGTGGGCTGGCCCAGTGCTCCTCTGCTGTGTGACCTCGGGAAGTCCCCTAACCTATCTGTGCTTCTCTTTCCTCACTGTAGTGTGAGAGTTGCGAGGGTTGTTTTGCAGGTTGAAAGACTACCCATAAAAACAGTGTCTAGGAATAGCATTTCCTGAGTGTTCTCCATTGCTGGCTTACTGTAGTCAGCACTGAAAGTAGCCTTTGACGTCCTTATTTTAAGCTATAAAAACACTGAATCTTATGTTTCCCCGTGTCTTAAACTAGGAGCTCTGGAACCCAGTTAAACTCACAGGCACTTTATCTGCATTCAGATCCTTACACTCCGGCTTGTCAACACCACCCTTCTCTCTGATTTTACCTCCTATAAAGTAACCTTGGGATTCTGCATTATTTCCAAGTTGGCAAGTAAAGCAACCACAGAGTGAGTTGTATTCAGAATATGATTTTCACCACTTGCAGCATCTGTCTCTTTGAGATGGGTGTGTAGTTCTTCATTGGAGTCTTGGCAACTGAAATGCTATTTTGCTTGTTTGGATAAAACATTTCCACCCCTTTCGAAAGCCAGGTCAATCCTGGTAAAATTTAACTGTCTGCCTGGCCGCATTGTTCATTTTGTCTGGATATTACAGGTGCTGTTTCAAAGGGCCACCAGCTAAGGCGCAGGTTCGCTTCCCCCTTCTGGTTGTCGGGTGGGACTCGCTCCGTCACCGTCTCTCACTTCCCTGTTCCGAACCCACACGACCTTCACATTCCTGATTCTACACCATTTGTTTCAGGTTTGCCCTTTGACATTCCAGCAACCGATGCATGAAAATACTCTGTGCAGAATGTCTGCTGGAGACCCGTGGGGTCACCTCACTCACCTCCCCACCCGCAGGGGCTGATTCTGCTTTAAATTGATGACCCTGAACTTCCTCTGGAAGTGTGACCAAGCCCAGGGTATTAGATGTGTCTATATGAAATCCACCAGAAATACTCAAGTTTATGTAAAAAGAAAAACTTCATGAGTCTCAGAGAGAGCACTCACCTCAATTCTATGACGCTTTGTTTAGCCCTAGGCCGCTCATTGGAAAAACTGGGGTCCGGAGCCAACCGAAGCGCAGGCAGTGGCCCGCAGCTGCTACCGCGTGGACAGGGGCCCCGGTGGGGTCGGGCCCCACTGCCGGTTTTCTCCGAAAGCATCACTCACGACGGTCCTGGTTTAACTTGGGTGTCCTCATTTGAGAACATGTCCCCGTGTTTGATTTTGGAATAAGCAAAGTGAGAATTCCCAAACCTGGAATGAAGGGAGGGAGATCTTGCTTTGTTTGTTGTGCAGGTGGGGAGTGCAAAAACCTGCCTGCTAGAGCCAAGCGGTCTTCAGCGCCTCGACTCTCCCAGCTACCTCTCAGGAGGGTCGCAGAAGGGTAGACACACACCTGAGGTGTCTGTGGACTCTGTGAACACAATGTGCACACACGTGTGAACACAAACCTTGAGTCCTGTGGACTCCAGGAGGGGGAAGATGCCTCCCCAGTTCCTGGCAGTGAAGAACGACAGAGACGCTGACAAATGAACAAGCCCAGTCCCTGGGGTCTTGTCTTGTGTCCCCACCAGCCCAACACCTTCAGCCTGCCATTTCATTTCAGAAGGTGCTTCCCTCCACTCTCTGAGCAGTATCGGGATGCATGAGAACCTCTCAACTTCAAATTCCTACTCCCCCACAAGGACGCCCCACTGTGACCCTTTTATTCTTCTTCATTGTATCTCTGTAAAAAAGACAAATAGGGCAACAAAAGCAGAGACTTGGAAAGAGCCAGATTTAATAGCGGACACCTCTACTAAAAACCCAAGTAGAAGGCACATAAAAGTA
Source organism: Scalopus aquaticus (assembly GCA_004024925.1). Lineage (NCBI taxonomy): Eukaryota > Metazoa > Chordata > Mammalia > Eulipotyphla > Talpidae > Scalopus > Scalopus aquaticus. The sequence goes on from PVIJ01006683.1 coordinate 82,994, forward strand.
GCTGTGTGTTGCATATCCTGGGTATACCAGCTGTCTTGTTCCGATTCCCTCTAAAAGCCATTTTCTAGGGTCCACCTGAAAGTCCTTGAATTTCGCACGTTAAGGCACCTGGAAAAACAGAGATCCTCTTCGTGAAACCCAGACTGCTCACTGAAAGGTCAGAATCCAAACCACTGGCACCACCCACATTTCATGGCGCCCTCGCTTTGGGTCGGAGCACCTTGCAGGGAAGGGTCCTCTCTCTGCTCCCATCACCTTTGCCTCTCTCATAAACCCTGGTGCTCACTCACATGTGTCTCCTCAATCTAAAACACAGCTAAGGGCTTCCCTGGTGGCGCAATGGGTTAAGTCTCAGCACTATCGAGCCATCCGCAGTCACTTAAGCACGAGTTTGATCCCTGGCCAGAGAGCTGACCCACATGGTGCAGCAGGCCTCTCCTGTCTGCCTCCCCTCAGCTGTGGTTTCAGTCAATATGCCTGTTCTGCACCCCACTCTCTCTCTCTGGTGAATCCTCTCACCACCCTACATCTCTGGCCTACACCCCAGTTCTTGTATGCATAAATAAATCTTTAAAAATAAAATAAAACACAGCTAAGTCATTGCTCCAATTTAACATTGCCCCTGACACCAAATTTCAAGGACAGAAAACTAAAGGGGGGATGGGGAGGGACGACATGACAAACTACACACAGCTGACTTCTTGTTGAAAAGGTGTCCCCGGAGGGAAAGTTTAGACAGAAATCTATAGTCTGCCCTCAACGTGAGCATACATCATTTTGTAATTAATTTGGAGAGTTGCAAAGAAACATTAACTATTGATTCCAATTAGCTTTGGGGTCTACATTAATTGTTTTCTTATTTGAAAATTCCTCAGCTAATGGCTAGAGGTGGGGGAGTAACAATGCTATGAATCCGCTGTGTGGAATAAGAGTAGGAACTCAGGGAATTTCTTCACCTATTTTGCCACTGCTTTTCCGATTGCCAACCCAATACCATTTCTTCATGAAGTGCAAAAGGATCGGAGACCCCAGGTCCCACTGCAGCCCCAGCTCCAACCCCAAACCAGTCCTTCATGAGGGAGAGAGTTCTTCCACATAAGGTACACAGTGCAGAGGAGTGGTGATGTCCACAGCATACATGGATGAAAAACCCTTCCTTACTCCCTAGATCTGAAATGAACTGTATTTGGGAGAAGATCTAGATGGTGTCAGAGACCCCGAGGAAAATGCAGAACGGTCCAACAGGGCCATGGACTGGAAGGGAACACTACAGAACAAGTGGACCTTACAACCAAGGAGAAGAAGAGCAGATGCCACCTGCGCAGGTGCAGCACAGAAGGGCCAGGTCAGAGGCTGAGGACAGGAAGGAAGAGGGACTGACACCCCCAACTCGAGATCGGTAGGACGGGACCTCTCCTCTCTGATATCGAGAAATGTGGATCACCCACAAGGAAAAAAGACAGGAAAGCCATCAGAAGAAAACTCTGGAACTGAGAATTCATGAAAAGTGACTGCAAACAGAACTGGACAACAGATGTGTTAATAATATTTTGATTTACTGAAGCTCAGCCTATCAGGCAGAATAAACCAGAGTGGAATAGATGATGTTGTCTTGCTCGAGAACAGATGCGCAGAGGACTCTGGGAGTGGCTGAAGCAGCAGAAGAGGATTTAGAGCAGGTGGGCGAGCCCTCACCTGCCAGGTCTCCGGAGGCCTCTGTCTCATTCTGTGCTTGCCATTTCATTATTTTGTTTTCAGTAGGGCTTCACAAATTCTGGCTCAACCTCTGAGCTTAAATATAGAAATTAAAGAAATGTCTTTCTTTCTAAATATCTGAGCTTCAGGGTGCAGAGTGGGACCCCCGCTTCCTCTAACACTCGATGGAGGATTTCAGCTTATAAGGCCACTGCCCCGCAACCCCCATGGAGGCAGAGGCTGTGGCTGGTCTGCCTCCCCCGGCTCCCTGCGCTGCCCAGCCCAAGTCTCTGTACACAGCAGGGGCTTGAGGGGGTTCTACGGGAGGAAGCGGGGCTTGGGCAGGGCAGTAGAATGGTTTCTTGGAAGAGACAGACTTAAGTTGGCTTTGATATGGACTTTAAGGTGCCTGAGACACAGTCTAGGACATTCCAGATGGAGAGCCTGACACAGACAAGGGCCTGGTGTAGAAGTGGCTGGTCAGACTGGGAGGTTCTAAATAAATATTCAGGAGTAGTGATAAGATTTCCATTTAATCATGCATCAGACTCTGGAGTTTAATGTGCTCAGAAAGGAGACCGAGCCGAAGAGTGTGCACATACACCCACACTTCGACATCCGCTTCATGGAGAATGAAGATGGAATCTCGGGATAACTTCAGAATTCCTCTCCAGGTCTCTCCTTTCTTGGGCCACTCAACTTTTCTAGACAATTATTCAGGAACTTCCCAGGGGAAGCAGAATTAAAAAGCAAATGAAGAAACACCCAGAAATCCTTTTTCAAAAATGGACCTTATTGTATTCGGGAGGGAAGTTGTGATGTGGTCAGATTAAGACCCAAGCGACAGGTTTATGTTTCCTTCCAAATGATAAGATTACACATTCTGAAGGCTCTAAAAGTTCAAGATATTAACCAGTTAACTCTGCTGACCCAGCCAACCTGGAGACACATCAGCATGTCCGAGAGAATTCCTCACCTCGGGTGTCCCTGACTCAAGCAAACCAAGCCGGCACCTGAGTGCCCGGCTGAGAGCAGGTGGTGCCTGGGTCCCCAGCAGAGATGCCCCAGCTGCCCGCTCCCATGCCTGCCCCTCTCCACACCCACATGATTTTATGTATTGCCTTACAGCATCCGAGGGAAAAAAAGCAACATGGGGGACAGTTTTGCAGGCCAGCTTCCCTAAAAAGGAGCAGGAGGTGGACCCATTCCACATGCTTGAATTTACCTGGGTGATAATGTGCCAGGTAAACCCTCGGTGACTGAAAGGCATTTTTCTGCTTTTTAGTAAAGTACATTTAGGGGGTGACAGTTGATCTTGGGATAGAAAAATGTTCCTGGTAGTGCAGATGGAGATAAGTGTGTGTGAGTGTGTGCGGAAAGGACCATATCTAAGAGACATATATTCTTGATCTAAGGTGCTCTGGGTATTCAATTTATACTGCAAGGGGAAAAAGTGATACTCTGCACTATTTCTAATATCACTAAATCCTTCATGAGTCATAACTAAATAATTCACATGCCACAATGGGACAGAAACCCCCTTGGCCCTCTGAGGTCTCTGAGATAAGTCAGGAATAACAAGGTCACCTTGACTAGTTCTGAGCCTTCATTGCACACTCTCCATTAACCCAAACTCAGCCATCACACACATCAGCTGCTCCTTTTTGATGATGAACAGACTAATGCAAATATAATAACCTTGGGAATTAACTGTTTTCTTTCCTTAAATACTTGTGGTTTATTTGGTGATGCAAGAGTTTAACTTTTCCCAAATCTTTTGCAGATGCTGGAAAGAAACTTTCTTAAAGCTTCTGACTTCAACTCTTCCTGTACAGTGATTCCTGCTGTTTCCACTGAGACAGGGTTTACCTCAGCCCAGCCAGTAATGATGTACCTTCTTTCTGACAGAATATAATTGGATACATGGAGTTCCGATTTGGATATATAGTTGGATATATGTCATTGGTTATAAAGTCTTATTTAAACAACTCAGGCTTATTCAATATGGGGGCATAAGGAACTTGTCTCACCAGGTAGAAATTGCTGATATTATACCAGCAATTTTGAGGAAAAATCTGCTGGTACTATACATGCTTGTGAGGTCTCCTCACAGCCAGTAAAGAATGTCACCCCCAGCAGTCCAGCAAGAGTGACAAATTTGGGGCCCCAGAGAAAAAGGGCAGCCACAGGCACCACCCACAGAAGCCAGGGACTCAGTGAAGCTCAGGTGAATGGATGGAAAATACTTATGACACATGGAAGTTAATCACAAAACCAAGGTCATTGTAAACTTCAAGACAGAAATTAACTTTTACTATCATCTGTCCCTAGTTTTTGAATGATACGAGAGAAAAATATGTAAACATTCATCAACATTTCTTGTTACTCTGACATAAAAAAATGCTACCCAGGGCCTCCCTGGTGGCGCAACCAGTTAAGTCTCAGCCTATGAAGCTGTCCGCAGCCACTGCAGCACAAGTTCGAGCCCCCGCCAGGGAGCTTCCCACATGGCACAGCAGACCTCTCCTGCCTTACCCTTACCCGCTGCTCCCCTCAGCAGTGTACTTCCGTTGATCTGCCTGCTCTGTTCCTCACTCTGTCTCTGGTGAATCCTGTCACCACCCCACACCTCTGGCCTATATCCCAGTTCTTATATGCATAAATAAATAAATCTTTTTTTAAAATGCTACCCAAACACACAATATCAAATTGATACAAAAACAGAAAATTTCTAAGCAAACTTTGTGGTCAAATCTACATCTTGATGGTAGGAAATTCATGACAAGAAGGAACTGTAGGGGAGCCTTCCTGGTGGCACAGGGGTTAAGTCTCAGCACTATGAAGCTATTGGCAGTCACTGCAAGACTTAATAGCACTGAGACTTAACCCCTTGTGCCACCAGGGAGGCCCAACATTCACATTTTAATGCTAGTATTTGTATTGGAAAAAATTTTTAAACATTTATATTTAACATAACATCTCTATTACCAAAGTTTATGAACAAATTTTCATACACTGATTGATAGTATTAGCTCTCAAAATCTTGATGGCTTGAAAATCAAGAGCTAATAATTTCAGACATATTTACAGAAATTCCAGCATATTTACCAAAAAAAAAAGTTACAGTTGCTACAATGCACATTAAGCCATTGTGACCATCATTTCAGAAAGTAATTATCTTTTGAAAATAGAAGTTTTAATCAAAACCACGAGTTAATTTGGAAGTTATTCTTTCCTACCATGTACACCAATAGCCATTTGAGTTTTAGCTCTGACATCTATTAAGACATATATATGCATATTCTACGTATAAATACACAAATCGTAGTCACATGCATTCCAAGTCACTCCTGATTTCCCAATCTCTAGGGATTTAGCATTGTAGTTCGAGTCCTATTTGTGCTAAAGGTCAAATGAGTTATGGGATTGAGTAATAAATATTAATTCAATTTCCTGGTTGCTCCTCTCGGACTAAAGAGCTGTCGGGAACTGGTGGGCATTCGCGCCTGGTGCTCTAAGGCTTCAGCAGGACGTGCTCTCTGCTCGCCCACACTCCCACACCCTCAAGACCACGCACCCTCCGCTTTAAAACGAACCAGATGTGGCCACCTGGCAGGGCTGGAGCAGAGCCAGCGCTTCCTGGGGTTCACTTGAGGGGGTGCCTGGCTGTTTTAGGGGGAGTAGCAAATTTTCTCATAGCACCATGCAAAACATCACACAAAGCCAGAGAACAGGTTGGTTTTCCTTCTATGTAAGACGAGGATGCTCCATAAAATACGACTCTGATAAAAATCAGGACAGCGTGACAGCAGGGTCAGCAGGTCGTCCACGCGGCCCACAGGACATCAGATCCCGCCAGAACGATGTGATCCACGACCTGGGTCGCTTCGCCCACCCGGCTCTTCTGTTGTTTTCAAAGTCCCCTAAATGGTTTCCTAAAAATGCAAATGAAGCCCCAGATTGAAATGTGAGAAGAACCGTGGAGGCACACTGAGGGGAGAGTGGCCAGGGTCCCTCAGAGGGCTTTGCACTAATTACACTGGTCAACGTTGAGATCGTTGCTGACTTAAAAAGGCCCTAATCTGTAGTAGCTTGGTGTGCTGAACATGAATACAACCCTGAAAATTTTTTATTAGCTCTCGTTTTGAAGATACTTCATATAATTCACTTTATATGTTTCACCGTGTAAATTTATCCAATAGGACTGCCACAACATCCTAAGTCAGCCCAAAATGATGTAATATTGCATCGCATTGCACAATACCATCATGCACACATCATCCAGAGTTGATTGCATCATTTTCTGATGCAATGCACTACTACTGCCAGGCAGCTGCTGAAGCAAACTTATGTCAGCAGTGCCCTATATAAAGCCCTGTCAGAAAGGTTGAGCATTGAAAATATTTCAGACTTTGTGCGAAATAGTAGTTTAAGCTACTGTTCCATAGAACTGTTATTATTTTCTCCATTTAGGCACAATACAGAACAGTAATGACTTGAAAGTGCATTTATAGTGTGGACAATTTCTGCTCTATTTGTGGGGAAGTGACATTTGCCAACCAGAAGAAAAGTATCACTTCTCAAGTGAAGAAGCCTTATCATCTTTACTTCATATGCAAGGTTGGTGACCAAGACAAGCCTTGGGCCCCGCATCTACGCTGTGCTACATGGACAACACAGCTTTCACAGTGGTTAAATGGTAAAAGACCATCAATGCTGTTTGCAGTCCCCATGGTGTGGAGAGAGCCAAGCAACCACATAAAAGACTGTTACTTCGGCTTGGTTCCTCCTCTTTCCAGCAGAGTAACGAAGCAAAAGAAGTCGAGAATAGTCTACCCAAACATTCCGTCTGCACTGAGACCAGTTCCACATGGTGAGGGACTTCCTATTCCAGAACTTCCAGCAGAATATTCTCTTGATTCATCTGATGAGGACAAGAGTGAGCTGACTTGTTCTTCTCCTGTTCCATCAGCATGCAG